>CM072518.1:70541484-70578984 GCA_036898135.1 Oncomelania hupensis | reverse complement strand
GGAAACTCTGCATAGTTGGCACTTCATTGGTGGCAAAGGAGTCTTCTACAGGAGTCGACCTCCCGTAATAATTCTTTATACTATGTTTCATCTCCCCACCTCCCTCTCCACCTAACACTCCATTCCAGGCACGTTGTAGGGCCAAGGAATCAAAGATGTTTGCTTGTTTGTTATTGTGACAGCGAGTTTTCTTGGAAATTGCAATGTTGTCAATTAAAAGTCGATAACAATCTTTGCTCAAACCGACGGTCGGTTCATATATAAATATTTGGGGGGTCTTTTTCCTGATATGTAGACAAACAACGATGCTTACTTTGCGCTCTTTCGCAGCGGTGTTATGTTTAGAATCAGCCTTAATGCTATTAATAGACACAGGAAAAGCGAATTTATTGACTAATTTCAACACCGTACTTTTGGAAAACGTTTTTTTTTTATCGGTGGGCCAACACTCACTGTGATTTTGAAAATAATCTATGATGCACAAATGTCCAAAGGCTTTCTTACCTTTGGTGAAAATGAGTTTATCTTAATATTGGCCTTGTTATTATAGTAAACAACGCTAAAGTGGGCTCTTCTTTACTGTCACCTCGTACGTTTAAAATGTCCAACTCTGTTCTGACAGGAGAGATTTCCCCTGCTTAATGCTACACCAATACCCTTTACTAGATGGTATTTTTAGCACTAGAGCAGTAGCTAGCGGTTGCTATTTATAGGCACACACAAAAACTATGGAATTTATTGGTTTAAAAAATAACTATACTTTGGAAAGAGTTGGTGTTTGTTGCAAGTTCATTCTTTTTTTTAATGGGGCAACATGTCCTGTGGGTTCGGGCACTGAGTAGAATAGACCCAACGTTTCCCGGCGTGTCGTAAGAGGCGACTAACAGGGGTGATGTCAATACGGCATCACTGGGTGAAAGTCTTCTACACAGAACTCACCGGCCAGGACCGAGGAACCTCATGTTACTATAGTTCAACGACCACGTGCTCGGGGGCAAGTCGAGCCACACTAATCGTGGATTTCGGCTGTGGCCAACAGCCTGGAGCGGTTTGGGCCCCGTCAGGTCTTTTTTGTCCAATATGATGATAGGAACCACTCACTCCATACCGGATCGGTCGTCGCCCGAAGATGAAGTACGCTGGTTAAACGATCATCGGTGGTGCCCCAACGACATTCGAGTTAAGGGATAGGATAGGATAGAATAGGGGCAACACTCTCTGTGAATGTTACACGGATTTCTCGAGGGGGGTGGTGCCTTTGAAGAACCGGCCATTGAGCCAAGAAAGAGCATGTGGTGGGCTCAAATATGCGCTTCTACATGAAATGCATGTCGTTCAGTAGAGCAAGGCGTTTGACAAGGCGCTAAATGTTGCAAGTTGGCCCCCTGAATAGCCTTTGTTAGATCCTACTTTTGACCTGCGGTATATGAGATCACTGCATGTCATGCTATAAAATATTACAATTTGGCTGCCTTTTCGCGTCTTTTCATGCGTCCCTTTGGGGCAGTCGTTCTGGTCCCACCCCCACCCACCTAGCTGTGTGGTAGAGCGCACACAGATGACCCAGGTTCGAAACACCGTGCTAGGCAAGATACAAGAAGCCATTTTTCATTGCCCGTCTCAGCAGTTTTATTGCTCCGGTGGTTTAGTGTTGATTTAAGTCCCTACCCCTACCTTTTTCTGGGACGGTTATTATTATTATTATTATTATTATTATTATTATGATTGAGGATTTTTTATCGCGCACTTATCTCGCCGTACTTGACCAGACTCTAGGCGCTGGCCGATACAGGATCTAACTCAAACTGCCCGAGACGCCCACCCGCAGCTTTTGGGCGCATAGTCTGACGCCAGGACAACTGAGCACTATCCTGGCCAGCCAGGGATGGGGGAGAAGGACCAAGTGCATGCTGGGTGTGTTCTTATTACCGGCACTCACCCGTCTTTGACATGAGCGTCAGGATCTTTAAAGTCCGTTATGATGGAATGTATGCGACACACAGACTAGACCTCGGTTTATACTCTCATTCGAAGGAGTAGGAAACGGGAGTAAAGTGTCTTTCCCAGGGACACAACACAATGGCCCGGCCAGGGCTCGAACCCGGGACCTTCAGATCCGCAAGCCAAAGCACTACCATTAGACCACCGTGCCTCTCCATCCAGTCAGTGACGGTTGCAAATGTTAAACTTCAGTGTTGATTCAGCCGTCCTGATGAACTATACCACCAAGAAGCTACTCAGAAACAACGATATTCTTTGCTAGACTAGGAGCAAATAAAGCTTTCCCTGTAGCAAAGGAAGGCGTGGTTGGTGGGTAGGGAAGAATCGAGGTTGATCTGGTATGTCTCCACCAAAAGACTGACCTCGCATCAGTTTTGTAATTGTATTTTTACATTCGACCGTAGCAACTTTATTTGTATGGAATCTGTCCAACTTTAAATTAAGCTTAGGGGGCCTCTTCGTACGAACTAAAAGATTAACTTTCTCCCATTGTCCATGGTCAAATCCATTGTCTTCACCTCTAGTGGACATTAGCTGACCATTAGGGTCAAATCTGAGAGAAGGAGAGAGAGAGAGAGAGAGAGAGAGAGAGAGAGAGAGAGAGAGAGAGAGAGAGAGAGAGAGAGAGAGAGTATTCAATAATTGAAGAGGGTGCGCTTTGAGCATGCGCATCTCATAATGTTGTCGTCATCCTTTATTGAATGGAAGCAACATAAATCGGGTTGTTTCTCTATCTGCCTGTCTGCTCTTTCTCATTCTGCCTCTCTCTCTTTCTTTTTTTTGTTGCTTTCTCTCTCCTTCCCTCCTCCCTCCCTCCCTCCCTCCCCCTCTCTCTCTCTCTCCCTCTCTCTCTCTCTCTCTCTCTCTCTCTCTCTCTTACGTGTAGCAACATGCTATAGCATAAGAGTTCGGATGAATCCATCGCCACATTTCCTCTTAAAAATGGTACGTACTATTGACATAGAAAACAACAGATTCCTTCATAATATTCCTCTGTATAATTTTAAGTCATGGAAGAAAATGTATGACTATGGTAAATTATTATGGCGAAAGGGGAAAAAAGTATTTTACTCATAAGTTATATTCGACAGCATTATTTAAAGTAATTTGAGATCTCCATCTTTCTTAGCGTAGCCGAGCGGAGTATTTGACTCCCGTCTCTCGGCCACGACCATGAGAACATTGCTCCACCCGAGCTGTTATTTTCATTTTATCCCTCAAAATAGGGACATAAAAGTATTTGCCTTGCAAAGCGGTGAAGCGTGGTTGGTAGTACCGGGTTGCCGGGTTGTATGCCACCGACCTGCATAAAATGCCTGCCGACAATGTGGTCCCGCTCGCCACCAAAAGCAGCAGGCGAATGGTCAGCCGGGGAGAACAAATGTCGTGTCGCCTTGTCCTGCGTAACCCAATGGCATACCCAAAGGATTCTGCAAAGCAGGAGCCACCCAAGGCTAGTCGAACCAAGAAAACCAAGGTAGACAATTTTTCTCCCAAGCCTCAACCAGTCGCCTCCCTTTCCGCTACATTAGTAACCCCCCACCCCCCTCCCTCCTTCTCCCCGTCGGGGTGCCGGGGGTTTCAATATAAATAATATTTCCACTTTGTGGAAATTTATTGATTTAAATTCCCACTGTATCTTTCTCCTTTGTTCTGTCTCATTCCTATTCTGTTCTATCAATCTACTATACTATCTTCTTCGCTAGACCAGTCACCTACCTTTTTTCTTGAAAACTCTTTCAAAACTCCTCATTTGTGTGTGAGGTCTGTTGGGTCAGCTTGGGAATATTGGACGCTTTCTGCCAAATGGTCATTAGGGCTTCCTATGATATTATTATTTAGCAATGTAAACATGTATATATGTGTGTTTTGTTCATATTGTATAATGATTTTTATATTCTATTTTGGTTTTGTAAACGGGGGTTCGATTAATTAGACTATAGCCTTAGCGTTCCCTGCATGGGATGCCTTTATTGTAAAGTCACCGGCTGGGTGAGCGCCTTCAGTGTTTCCACTAGGGTTGTTTACGTTGGTATAGATCGCCGCGCTTTGAGCCTGATTGATTTGGGAAAAGGCGCGTATATAGCATCCTGTATTATTATTGTTTCAGCAGATCTTTTATACGGGTCAGAGGTGGGTCCTCTTTCAACCAAGTTGCGGTCCTGATTTTGTTGTCCCGTTTCGGCTCTTTACAGTCCGCTGACTCTGTAAGCATTGAATAACTAACCAACTAACTATCTTTCTTATTTTTTTTCCCGAAAAGATGTTCTGAACAGATGATCTATACGTGTGATTATTTTACATTAATCCATAGCTAGATAGATTTACTTCTTATATTTCATGTATTAAATAAACAAGGAGAAGAAAATCACATAAGAAACTATTAACTATCATTATATCCACAGCATTTCATTCTTATTTTGTTTACCCTGTAATAATAATAATAATAATAATAATAATAATAATAATAATAATAATAATAATAATAATAATAATAATAATAATAATAATGATGATAATGATGATGATGATGATGATGATGATGATGATGATGATGATGATGATGATGATGATGATGATAATAATAATAATAATAATAATAATAATAATAATAATAATAATAATAATAATAATAATAATAATAATAATAATAATCCTACCCCGTAACTCGAAGGTCGTTAAACCAGCGTACTCCAATTTCTCTGTCCTCACCAATCCTCATGGCTTCGCTCTGTGTCAAGCCAGTTCATTCCCACCTCTTTTTCTGTCTCCCTCTTCTTCTGCGTCATTGCACCGTACATTGCTGAATGGTCTTTGCAAGCCCTGATACTCTGGTGACGTAGTCGTACCATCGAAGTTTCCGTTTCTTCACCACTGTGAGCAGGTCATCGTGTTGTCCAATGGTTTGCGTGATGGTCTGTCGGACTTCGTCGTTGGTGATGTGCTGGTATGGGGAATGTCCAGAAATCTTCTGTAGCACCTCATCTCCATGCTTTGTATTCTTCGTTGTAGATCTGTTGTGAGGGTCCATGCTTCGCAAGCATATAGTAAGATGGAGGTGACAAGGGAGCGCAGCAGCCTTACCTTGGAATTTAGACTGATGGTCCTATCTTTCCAAATAGGCTTCAACCTTTTCAGGTCAAAAGTTGTTTGTGACATCTATATAATGTGTTCGTAGACTTCAAAAAGGCGTTTGACCGAGTGTGGCATGCAGCTCTGTGGGCAGCCATAATAGTGTACAACATCAGCCCTGAAATTATTGAAGTCATCAAAAGCCTGTATGACAAGGCTACCAGTGCAGTCCTCTACAACAGCGCCATCGGAAACTGGTTCAGAACAACAATCGGTGTGCGTCAGGTATGCCTACTCTCTCCAACACTCTTCAACATCTTCCTAGAGCGCATCATGTCAGATGCCATTGCAGACCACGAAGGCACAGTCAGCATAGGGGGAAGAGCAATCTCCAACCTCCGTTTTGCGGATGACATAGATGAATTGGCTGGAGAGGAACAAGATCTTGAACAGCTGGTTTAGAGGCTTGACACCACCTCCAGAGCCTATGGAATGGAAATAAGAGCAGAGAAGACCAAAATGATGACCAACAACACCAATGGCATCACACGGAAATCAAAGTCCAAGGCCAATCCCTCAACATAGTGCATAGCTTTAAATATTTAGGAGCCATTGTATCAGACAATGGGTCCCGACAGGAAGTCCTCTCCAGGATCGCACAAACAACTGCTGCCCTGGCAAGGTTGAAGCCAATTCGGAAAGACAGGACTATCAGTCTACAAGGTAAGGCTGCTGCGCTCCCTTGTCATCTCTATCTTCCTATATGCTTGCGAAACATGGACCCTCACAGCAGATCTCCAACGAAGAATACACAGCATGGAGATGAGGTGCTACAGAAGACTTCTGGGCATTTCCTATACCCAGTACATCACCCACGACGAAGTCCGACAGACCATCGCACAAGCCATTGGACAACACGATGACCTGCTCACAGTGGTTAAAAAGACGTAAACTCCGATGGTATGGCCACGTCACCAGATCATCAGGTCTTGCAAAGACCATCCTGCAAAGGCACAGTGCAAGGAGGTAGAAGAAGAGGGAGACCGAAAAAGAGGTGGGAGGACAACATTCGAGAATGGACTGGTTTGACACTGAGCGAAACAATCAGGGTTGCTGAGGACAGGGAAAGATGGAGTACGCTGGTTAAACGATCATCTGTCGTGCCCCTACGACCTCCGAGTTATGGGATAGGATATGATAGGATTTGTATTGCACCATGTTTTATTGTATTGTGCAATCTCTTATTCTGCGAATGCTTGTATACAGGCATGCGTGTGAGCGGTTTGCGCGAACCTTTTAGTTGGACTTGCGCATTATAAAATAAGTATTAGTATAACAGGCAACCAGCGGGCCCTTAAACTCAGTTACCCTAAAGCACAATAATGTAAAGCGATTCATTGTGCAACCAACAGGCAAAGGTTTGTCCTTGTTTGGCTACCTCAAACTGGATCACTTATAATCACTAAAATATGATCACGTTTGCCTTGGACTGCATAATCATCGTAATCATGAAACTGGCCTTGGCTTCGGCGAGATCAGTAGGTTCATTGTGCAAAAACATTGCCAACGTTTGTCGTCCTCGCCCCTCACCCTAGTTTCCTTCACACTCTCTTTCTTCCCCCTCACTCCCCCCTCCCCCTTCCCTTGCTCCTCCCAGCTGCACAAGATGGCTGTGTTCGGCCATGTTTAAAAGAGAATAAATGATATCCTAAATTATGTATTCATAAATTTTAATTTAAATTTTTTGTTTGTTTCATCCTTTAAACTTGATCTTTTGTTTGCTTCTATATTGCCGTGTTCAAACAGGCTTCGGGTAAAAATAAAATACGTGTGGATATTGTCCATTGTTCAGTATGTTTTCAGTGCGTGTTTTTCGTCGGGTTTCTTAGTGAGTTAGTGGTGAGTAATTTCAGTGGGTCAGAGGGAATGAAAGCTTGTTAGTCTTTTTATGGAAAGAATGAAAGAATTAACATTGAAGTTTGACGTCCATTGTCCATGCGGCAGACGGGGTTAACCAATCCAGGAAAGAGAAGGGCTAGGGACCTAAATCTACACTGAACCATCAGAGCTATCATGTTACTAAGATGGACATCGAAAGCTGCTTTTTTGTCTTGCCCACTGGAATCTGGGTCTTCAGTGTGCCAAGCGAACGCTCTACCACGGACATACGGCGGTGGCCAATTAAAAAAAAAAGAAAAAAGAAAACACAATTTTGTATCACCACCCCGCTTCCATATAGTAAAAGACTTGCATAATAAAGCAAAATCACAGGTACAGTGGAATGATACTCTTTCTGATTATTTTTCTTGTAAAACAGGTGTCAGACAAGGTGAAAATCTGTCTCTGTTATTGTTTGCTGTATTTTTGAATGATTTAAAAAGTTTTCTTGGTGATAAACTAATTGGTCTAAGAACTGTTAAGCTTGCAGCATCGGATATTTTTCTTGATGATGACTATATTGAGACTCCGTATAAAATGATTATTTTGCTATATGCCGATGACACCGTAATTTTTTGTGAATCTTCTGCTGAATTACAGTCTTCTTTAGATGATATGCATCAATATTGCACTAAATACAAATTAAAAGTCAATGCTGCTAAAACTAAGGTCGTTGTTTTTTTTCAAAAGGCAAAGTCAGAAATCTACCTAATGTATTTTACAATGGTGTTAAATTGGATGTGGTATATGATTTTCAGTATCTCGGAATTAAAATTAAATATAATGGTAGCTTTAAACCAGCCCAGAAAAATGTATATGATCGTGCCTCTAAAGCTATGTTTTCTCTTTTAAGAAAAATTAGAAAGCTTATGTTACCACTAGAAATTCAAATTGATCTGTTTGAGAAAAGTATAGTTCCTATTCTGTTATATGGTTCAGAGATATGGAGTCCTCAAATGAGTGACCTTGCCACTAAACTGCAACTGCGTTTTTATAAACTAATTTTAAAGCTGGGTAAGTCTACTCCTTCTCAAATGATTTGTGGTGAATTAGGGCAGGTTCCTCTGGAGTTACAGGCAAAGCAAAGAATGTTAAATTTTTGGTATAAGCTTGTCCACCCTAATAACAGTAATAAATTGTCCAGCGTTATGTAAACTTTTTTGTTTCACATTGATTTGCATAAAGGTTATAAGTCTTCATTCCTCGATTCTGTGCGGAAAGAGTTAAATAATCTAGGACTTGGTAATTTTTGGTTAAATCAGGGGCTAACCAATGTTATGTCTTCTGCTTCAGTTTTTAAGTGTACAATTAAACAACGCCTACATGATCAGTTTATTCAAGGCTGGTTCGAGGAAATAAGCAATAATGAATTTTACTATAATTATCGAATGTTTAAGCTACATTTTGAATTTGAAAAATATTTGCATGTTCTACCAACCAATCTTGCAATATCTGTTATAAAGTTTAGGACACTTAACCACAGAATGCCAGTGCAGAGAGGCCGATATTTTAACATTCCTAGACACGAACGTGTATGTCAAAAAGGTAATAGTGGCGATTTTGGTGATGAGTTTCATTATTTATTTCATTATCTATTTTTGTGTTCACATTTTTGTAACTCGAGAAGAGAATTATTAAAATCATATTATTATAGATATCCCAATGCCATCAAATTTCAAGAATTATTGTAATCGAACAAAAAGTCAGTTTTATTAAAGCTTGTAAGTCTAATGAAATTAATAATTAAACAAATGTAACGCTTTTATCCCATGTCAAAAATTAATATAGTTCTGATGTTGACAGGTTATGTGTAATAAAAACTATTTCAGTAGTTTGTCATTGATGTGTTTAGATTGAATTGTATTGTTAGTTATGATTCATAGTTGTTGTCCGCAATCAAGTTCTTCTTTCTTCTTTTCCACACTCAATACCTCCCCCTGCCACCCCCCCCCACGCTATCCCGCTGTAGAAATAAATAGTGGTTCTTTTTAAATCTAAAATGTTATATAATTAATTATTTTGAATGTGTGTGTATATTATTATTATTATTATTTTAACCATGTCCATGTGCCCTTAATGGGTTTTATTCTGGAATAAAATTTGCCTTGCCTTGCCTTGCCTTTGCCTTGCCTTGCTTCCTCCCTCATGCCACATCCACCACCCACACCACGCTCTATGAATAAGTAAACATATAGTGATGTAACGTAACATATAAGTAGAGTGAAGAAGAAATAAACAACAACAAAAGACTGCAAGTTATTTCTCCTTAATTTTCTAAATGATTACCGTTATCGCTAGTTTTCACATTAATTTGTTATTTGTTACTTCTTAGTCTTTCACTCACTATAACTAGCCTATATTCTTGGATCAGAGCAATAGATGCAGCATGTGTTTGTCAATATCAACGAATAGGAAATCATCATTGGGAATACAGAGTTATAGTTCCTTTTTCTACAATGTCAACGAAAACTTCACGTCAATATGACAGAGCCCAGTCATGGTTCCACTTTAATACAATGTTAGAAACGTTACATCAGGTCCACGACAGCGTACGCCAGGAAGTTGCATGCCATGATGAGGTGTCGTTCAAAACCGGAGAGAAACAAACTAAAAGGAGCGAGTAAGATCTGTCTCTTAAGTTGTCCTTCATCAACGTAAAGTGTTGCGTCGCTGTATACTGTTAGGAATAAGGTTCAAGCCTTATTTTAGAAACCAAAAGGCATTTGGCCAGACGCAAAGTGGATTAGCTGACCGCGTCATAACAGAATGGATATTTAGCTGCTTTTTGGGCACCAACATGCCCTGCACATATTGTGCCTGACATGTATGATTAGAAAAATATTTTAAATGTGGTAAATTTAATATATAACAACCGTCCCCTCCCCCACTCACCTCTCCCCGCCCCCCTACACGCATACAAAGTATAACGTATTTCAAATAGTTACTCACCCCCGCATGCGAACTTGTTACTGATGGAGGTGCGATGTGTAGCTGATGGTCAGCAACTCGCGAAACGAAACTCACCTATTTGATATTTTTATTATCTCCACGCAAGATTCATCTGAATTGCAAAGCCTTGGCAAGAAAAAAAAGATTAAAAAAACCAAGGTTAGATGGAAGAGTAAAGGAAACAAAAATACTGCCGTCATAATTTTATAACTTTCTGCCCAAAAAAAGAATTATACAGTTTGGTAAAGTTTACATTCCACATGCATGTTCGCACACGCCGTTACGGCAAATTGATCTTGTCTCTACGCACAAAATAAAATTAAAGTGTATCTCAACCCCTGACACGAATTAAAATAAAATTAAAGCGTATCTCAACCCTTGACTATCCTATCCTATCCCATAACTCGGAGGTCGTAGGGGCACCACAGGTGATCGTTTAACCAGCGTACTCCATCTTTCCCTGTCCTCAGCAACCCTGATTCAGCTCAGTGTCAAACCAGTCTATTCTCGAATGTTGTCCTCCCACCTCTTTTTCGGTCTCCCTCTTCTTCTACCGCCTTGCACTGTGCCTTGACACTGTGCCTTGACGTGACACGAATACCAAAACAAACAATTTATAGAATGTCTAATTCGCAATAAGAAATGACTATCTGCATATTTTCCCCCGATGTTTTTAAAACATCGGAATCATGATATGATTTTTGTCCGCGCTTTCGCAACGAGCACCTGCTGTAGTCAGTAGGCTATTATTATGACCAAGTTCCCTTGTTTATTAGCCATCGTGGTATATCTCGCGAGAGTCATGTACAAACACTCGCAGTTAGACACAGCGGTACTTTGTCTGGGGTATTACACCACGAGCTGCATAAGCAGCAATGTTTCCCGCACGTTTAGTAGATCATCCAACACAGCTAACTAGCTCTTTTACTAATTCTTAAACCCATGGCGTTTGCAGTTTTTAGGTGTGACAGCCAGAAGTATATAGGGGGAGGGGAGGAAGTTGCAAACATCCAGTTTTCTTCTTTTTTTCTTTTCTTTATTAGCTTATCAGAAAGTTCAAATTCAATAATTCCGACTGATAAAATCTTCTATGTGAATGATGGTACAACCTAGTGTAAATGTTTGAACCAAATGGTCTCAAATACATTTTCCAGTCTTTTTCCTATCCTATCCTATCCTATCCTATCCCATAACTCGGAGGTCGTAGGGGCACCACAGATGATCGTTTAACCAGCGTACTCCATCTTCCCTTTCCTCAGGAACCCTGATTGTTTCGCTCAGTGTCAAACCAGTCCATTCTCGAATGTTGTCCTCCCACCTCTTTTTCGGTCTCCCTCTTCTTCTACCTCCTTGCACTGTGCCTTGCAGGATGGTCTTTGCAAGACCTGCTGTTCTGGTGACGTGGCCATACCATCGGAGTTTACGTTTTTTCACCACTGTGAGCAGGTCATCGTGTTGTCCAATTGCTTGTGTGATGGTCTGTCGGACTTCGTCGTTGGTGATGTGCTGGGTATAGGAAATACCTAGAAGTCTTCTGTAGCACCTCATCTCCACGCTGTGTATTCTTCGTTGGAGATCTGCTGTGAGGGTCCATGTTTCGCAAGCATATAGGAAGATGGAGATGACAAGAAAGTGCAGCAGCCTTACCTTGGAATGTAGACTGATGGTCCTGTCTTTCCAAATTGGCTTCAACCTCGCCAGGGCGCCAAGTGCCTAAATTGTCTCATAATAATAGTCAACTGCCTACAGCAGGTGGTTGTTGCGAAAGCTAACGATGGTAGCACAGAGCAAGATCAAGGTGGGAGTGGCGAGTGAGAAGGAGACAGAGAATATGTAGTGGTGGATGGAACATCAACCCAATGGCAGCATCTGGAATAGACATTATAATGTATTTTTAGCTAAACATGTCTCGTGCTGTGCTCCCTTGTCATTTCCATCTTCCTGTACGCTTGCGAAACATAGATCCTCACAGCATTATCTATGACCTGTACCCAGCACATCGCAAACGACGACGTCCAACAGACCATCACACAAGCCGTTGGACAACACGATGACATGCTCACAGTGGTGAGGAAACGGAAACTCCGATGGTATGGCCACGTCACCAAAGCATCAGGCCTTGCAAAGACCATCATGCAAGGCACGGTGCAAGGAGGCAAGAGCAGAGTGAAACAGAAAAAGAGGTGGGAGGACAACATTCGAGAATGGACTGGCTTGACACTGAGCGATGTCATGAGGCCTGCGGAGTAGGCTAGTTAAACGATCATCTGACGTGCACCACAGATTTTCGAGTTACGGGATAGGATATGATAGGATAAGAAACATGTCTTCTTTATTACTTTTACCTATTTTGTCATTTCTGTTTCATTTGAATACAATATATACATAGATAGATAGATATTGTTATTTTAAAGTATCATATTTTATGTGCGATTGTTTTAGTTTTATTTTATTTTTTTATATTTTGTGTGTGTGTGTGTGTGTGTGTGTGTGTGTGTGGTTATTTTAAAGTATCACATTTTATTTGCGATTTCTTTAGTTTTTTTTTTTAAATTTTAACATGCGTTTTATTGTATTATATTATATTATATTATATTATATTATATTATATTATATTATAGTATATTATATTATATTATATTATATTATATTATATTATACTTATTTTTTATATTTGAATATATTGTATTACTTTCCTTTAATTTCTATTTCAAAAATTGTCTTTCCTTTCAATTTTAATTCAATTCATGCTAGGTCGAAGTGGCCCCGCGGTCCTTGCTGTTTGAACTATGTAAAGCTCGCAATAACATTGCAGCAAGTATTTGTGTAATGTCGGTATTTGTTTTAAGTCTGGAAATACTTTAAAATAATGGGAGGGAATCAAAACGAGCCAAAAATTAACAGTCAGTCCGTTGGACCCCATACCTCAAGAACCAATAAACGGAATTTTACCGAACTTCATAGGAACATTACTCACCATATTTGCACCACTCTACTGGAAAGGTCATGGACAACCCTGTGGTAGCAGCAAATAAGCACTTTGGTAGCAGTCTTGTTGTCAGTGAGTTGGTCAGTCGGCAGCTTCGAATTTTTATTTTTAAATAAATTTTTGTTTTTTAATAGGTCCACACTTTTTGCATTATTTTTTATAATAACTGAAACAATATTCATTATTTTTTTACTTTGCGGATTCATCAACTATTGCTAAGCATGTAGGAGCAGTTCGTATTTTATACTTTGTCAAAGGTCAAGGTCACTGTGCTTCACTAGTTTTTATAGACGCTTAACGGTGTTTCTAAAAATTGTCTAAATCTATTTAATGAATATTTTGCTTCAAGGCAGTTCAGATAATGGTCCGGTGTTTTACCTGGGCTTCGTTTGGAGGAAGCCCAGTCACGACGCTGCCAACAAAAGTTACACTTTTGAAAATGCTGATTGTTTTTTTTTGGGGGGGGGGGTTATAATTGAGTGTGAGTGTACTGGTCCTGATTTGGCTCGGAAGAGTCCGCTGGACCTAAAGCAGTAATCATGTAATGTGTGAATGTAGGTAATACATTTAAGTGGCTTGCCATCTTGTTGTTTATCGTTCGTGACGATGACTTTACCTGGGAGTTCATTGCTATTACAAAAAAGAAGTTACTTAGCGCTCGGTGCTTAAATCACTTACTGAAATTGTTTGGTTTTAGATTGTTTGTTTGGTTGGTTGTTGTTCTCGTTCTTGTTGTCTGTGTTTGTGTGTATGTGTGTACGTGCGCGCGCATGTGTGTGTTAGTGTGTATGTGTCTGTGTGCATGTGTACGCGTATGTAAGTGAGTGTGTGTGCATGTGTGTGCGGGCGCGCGTGTGTGTGTGTGTGTTAGTGTGTTAGTGTGTGTGTTGCGGCACTGACACAAGAAGAAGAAAAAGATGAGGATGGTGATGATGGTGATGAACAGCAGCAACACCAAAAACAACACCATTAACAAAACAACATTAAACAAGAAGAAAAAAAAAGATTATGGTGATGATGAGGAGGAGGAGGAGGACCAGTGATGATGATGAGGAGGAGGAGGAGGACCAGTGATGATGATGAGGAGGAAGAGGACCATTGGTGATGATGATGAGGAGGAGGACCAGTGATGATGAGGAGGAGGAAGAGGACCAGTGATGATGATGATGAGGAAGAGGAGAAGGAGGACCAGCAACTTATGGGAGGTATCTGTTGTGATTCACACACACACCCACACCCACACCCACACACACACGCACACACACACACACACACACCCCCCACACACATACTTGCAATTCATCAGAAATGGGTTCATTTAAGAATGTGGGAATCGGAAAGTCATTTTTTGATGGAAAAGGGTTAGGGCAAGGGTTAGTTGCCCTTACCCTAACCCTTTTCTAAAAAGTTGACCTAGATCGTCTCCTATGGGCGACGAAATAGGTCGAAGTTTCTTCAAAATTTCTCCGAAAATTGACTGTATTTTGTCCGTCCCGGATAGAGCACTCCTGTGTACTTAAAACACTCTCATGCACTACAACTGCACTCCCATGCACTAAAAGAGCACTCCCGCGCACTTAGAAAAAAGTGGGGTCCTGGAAAAAAGTGGGTTCCAAGCAAATGAACCCATTTGTTACTAAGAAATACAAGGTCTGCTACCCATTTGTGCGCTTTTGTGAGTACCCCCCCCCCCCCCCACACACACCCACACACGCACACACACACACACCCACACACACACAAGAATGACCATATCTCATCGGCAATGATTGATTGGCCGAAAACCCTCTAGCAAAATACTACCGTTTTTCTTTTATAATAATTTCAGATTTTCTGAGGAGTTTTCCCTCTAATTACAAAGTATTACCAAATGCGAAGGGAATAAAGGGTGCCTGGTATGCACCTCTTGTGATAAAACCGATTGCTGTTTATTAAGTTCCCTCCAAACACAACAGTGACTTTCTTGCACGCATTAACATAAAGTTCATTAGACAATTAAGAGGTTCAGGATATGGGAGGAAAAAAAGCCCAACACGACTTGTTCTTGTCATTTGTTTCATTATAATAGTTTTTTTTATTATAATTCATTTTATCGTTCTTTATATAGCTTTTGTAATAAAATGTAATAATACGATACACTGACTTTGCGTAGCATCGTTTACCTGCTTGCCCCATCTGCAATCCCCATTCCCTTCAACAACAACAAAAACCACAGAAAAAAAAATGATACACACGGCTCGCGGTTTCGTTCGTGAGAGGTCAACTTGGAGCGAAGCACTAAAGGACGGTAATTTTCATATTATGCATTCATTATGCAATGTAAATGGGGGAAAAAAGGAAGTTGAGAGGGTGGGGGTGATGGATGTTGGTGGGGGTGGGGTGATGGTGGGGTTTGGAAGGTCGCACACTTACTGCTGACCGATTCGAACTTCTCTCATGTTGAAAGTAGCCTACAACACTGATATCCATTGCTCAACATTAACAACACGCGCGCGGTTGCACATTCGCACGACGTCATACACTCTCTCACACACACACGCAAAGACACACATACTCACACACATACACACACACTCATACGAAAATGTAAACTTCGACAAATAAATTGGTTTTCATGCAGCTTTATATGATTGTTTGGCGAAAAAAAACATTTGAATAATTTGCCATCTTGTGATTGACATAAATACCTTGTTTTGAAAGTCAGGGTCATCGTGAACGTCGCATCCCAGCCTGAGAGGTTTAGAATATGGAGACAGTTAAAACTTAATATCGAACAACAAACCGTTTAGTGACAAAGCTTCTTTTTAGCACTTGGCCATCACAGATAGGACAATGACCTTGTTCTATTCTGGCAGCCATGTTTGGTTCAGTCGTCCATGACGACATCCTGAAATAGGCACTGTGGCTTCACTCCTAACTTCAGCACTGTGAATACAATTTATGTCACTGTTCTTCTACAACGCTTTTCCGCTGTAAGAGCTGCTCAAGGCGCTGACCAATATAGGATCTATCTTATGCCGTCCAAGCAGCCCACTTACTGCTTCAGGCGTACCGTCTAACACCTAGACAACTGAGCGCAATGCTGAGCGACCAACAATGGGAAGAAGGGACCCGCGTGCTTGCTGGGTATATTTGTGCAGCTGGCTCTGACCTGGCCGTGTGATAGAATGCGTGCGTGCACGGACTATATAGACCTCGGTTTATACTCTCAACCGCAGAGGTAGGCTAGTAAAAGGCTTCTCCTGCATTTAGACAGCTTCCTCTGTGCAATTGTTATAACTTAAACACTTGTATAACCATTCATGTAGTGTGTCTTGGGCAAAAAAGACCTGGCGGTGCCCAATCCTTTCCAGGCTGTTGGCCACAGCCGAAATCCACGAATACAGTGTGGCTCGCCTTGGCTCTGAGCACATGGTCGTTGAACCTGTAGTAACGTGAGGTTCCTCCGCCCTGGCCGGTGACTTCTGTGTAGAAGACTTTCGCCCAGTGATGCCGTGCTAACATCACCCCTGTTAGTCGCCTCTTACGACACGCCGGGAAGACCCACTTCACACCACCTCCAGATCCTATGGAATGGAAATAAGTGCAGAGAAGACCGAAATGATGACCAACAACACCAATGGCATCAATACGGACATCAAAGTCCAAGGCCAAACCCTCAACACAGTGCATAGCTTCAAAAATTTAAGAGCCATTGTATCAGACAATGGGTCCCGACAGGAAGTCCTCTCCAGGATCGCACAAACAACTGCTGCCCTGACAAGGTTGAAGCCCATTTGGAAAGACAGGACCATCAGTCTACATTCCAACGTAAGACTGCTGCGCTCCCTTATCATCTCCATCTTCCTATATGCTTGCGAAGCATGGACCCTCACAGCAGATCTCCAACGAAGAATACAAAGCATGGAGATGAGGTGCTACAGAAGACTTCTGGGCATTTCCCATACCCAACACATCACCAACGACGAAGTCCGACAGACCACCACACAAGCCATTGGACAACACGATGACCTGCTAACAGTGGTGAAGAAACGGAAACTCCGATGGTATGGCCACGTCACCAGATCATCAGACCTTGCAAAGACTATTCTGCAAGGCACAGTGCAAGGAGGTAGAAGAAGAGGGAGACCGAAAAAGAGGTGGGAGGACAACATTCGAGAATGGACTGGTTTGACACTGAGTAAAGCCATCAGGGCTGCTGAGGACAGAGAAAGATGGAGTATGCTGGTTAAACGATCATCTGTGGTGCCCCTACGACCTTCGGGTTACGGGACATGATAGGATAGGATAGGATAACCATTGTGCGCAATCCTTGCTACAGGTCAGGTGGAACGGAATGGTTGTGAGCGTGTGCAGGAAGGGCGGTTTTACCAGTTCTTCTTTCCTAAAATCTTGACGTTGTTGTTCTGTTGCAGTCTTGACATCTTTTTAAATATTATTTTTAGAGCTGGGATTGTTAATATTGTAATTAATAGTGATTAATTATTTCCTGATTCTAGTTTGATTAGTTAGTTCGGTTCAGTTCAGTTCATGACCTCAGCAACATTTTAAGGCGCATTTTGGGCGACGCGGTTCTAGCTTCATTGCAGCTCAGTAAATTATTTGGTACATGTACAGTCCAGGTTGCTAGCGCCTTAAATAGCTCTTTGAACTGATAAGCAAGCTTACCATTACAAATCCATTACAAATCCATTGTGATATGTTCCTATCCTACTGTATCCTATCTCGCAACTCGAATGTCGTTGGGGCACCGTCGTTTAACCAGCGTACTCCATCTGTCACTATCCCCAGCAACTCTCATGGCTCCGCTCAGTGTCAAACCAGTCCATTCTCGAATGTTGTCCTTCCACATCTTTTTCTGTCTCCCTCCTCTTCTGTCAGCATGGTCTTTGCAAGGCCTGATGCTCTGATGACGTGGCCATACCATCGGAGTTTTCGTTTCTTCACAACTGTGAGCATGTCATTGTGTTGCCCAATGGCTTGTGTGATGGTCTGTCGGACTTCGTTGTTGGCTATGTGCTGGGTACAGGAAATGCTCCGAAGTCTTCTGTAGCACCTCATTTCCATGTTTGTATTCTTCGTTGTAGATCTGCTGTGAGGGTCTATCTTTAGGAAGTGTATAGGAAGATGGAGATGACAAGGGAGAGCAACAGCCTTACCTTGGTTTGTAGACTGGTGGTCATATCTTTCCAAATGGGGTTGAACCTTGTCAGGACCGCATTTGTTTGTGCGATCCTGGACATCATTTCCTGTCGGGACCCATTGTCTGATACAATGGCTCCTAAATATTTGAAGCTATGCACTGTGTTGAGGGATTGGCCTTGGACTTTGATATGTTCACGTTTGCTAATTTATTTAGGAGAAGGGCACATCTGGGATCTGATCTATGCCAGGATCTTAGGTCAAATTCAAAATTTGCCCAGATACGTTGTTACACTCGTTTGATGTTAGTGTTTTTCTATCAGTAGTTGATTCAGCCCCAATGCTGAAGTACTGATGAGTGTAGCCCAGATTCGTTTATCCACGCAACCCGTTCAAACAGCCACAAGGCACGGAGTCGTATAAAGTTTTCAAACTTTATTCAGCGTTCATCAACAACTGCATACAATCGCCTTTTCACTCTCCACTTTTTACTTTCCAACTCACTATCAACTATCAACCCCTCTTTTGAAACAGTGCGGCACTTATATAGTCTCTTCATACTCCAGAACAATTTAGAACACGGCAGAATGACGCACTACAACCAATCAAATAAAACTTCGTCATCTCTGACTTACGTCATACAACATTCTTTCTGTCCAAGAATGTTCTCAAACATCGTAAAACTTCGATCGATAGTAAACAAGCAGATCTAGAGAATTCTCCAATAATATCGACCAACTAAAATTACCAACGTTATACAAAGCTTCTTCTAACAACAACGCAAACTCAAATCAAAGGTAAATACACTCTATTATTGAATAATTTGCAAAACGAAATGATTAGATCTACCATGCGCGTTTCAGACATACTATCCTTCGCGTTTCAACGTAACATACGTATACCATCCTTAACTATGTATGACAGGAGTCAATAACTCTGTGTTCCATGTAGAGAATGAGAACGCTTCCCAACACTAGATAATCATGTAGAGAATGAGAACTTTTTCCCAACACTAGATAATCATGTAGAGAATTCCAAAGTAAGACTGCTGCGCTCCCTTGTCATCTCCATCTTCCTATATGCTTGCGAAACATGGACCCTCACAGCAGATCTCCAACGAAGAATACAAAGCATGAAGATGAGGTGCTACAGAAGACTTCTGGGCATTTCCTATACCCAACACATCACTAACGACGAAGTCCGACAGACCATCACACAAGCCATTAGACAACACGATGACCTGTTCACAGTGGTGAAGAAACGGAAACTCCGATGGTATGGCCACGTCACCAGATCATCAGACCTTGCAAAGACTATTCTGCAAGGCACAGTGCAAGGAGGTAGAAGAAGAGGGAGACCGAAAAAGAGGTGGGAGGACAACATTCGAGAATGGACTGGTTTGACACTGAGCAAAGCCATCAGGGCTGCTGAGGACAGAGAAAGATGGAGTATGCTGGTTAAACGATCATCTGTGGTGCCCCTACGACCTCAGGGTTACGGGACAGGATAGGAAAGGATAGGAACTATAATTTACTCGTCCTCGTCGTCGCTCTCCCTTGTTGCTACGGACTTGTTGTCAAAGCTATGGCCAACAGTTCGAGTTCCAGCAGCTCGGAGGATAGTGAGAGAGAAGATTGTTTGCCATATTTATTTAGCTGTTTTAGTAGCAAATACTGTAATGAGGAAATTGGACAGAGGAGACGACAATCATTCAGAAAGAGCTTTCTTTCCTTGATCCTGTAGTGTTGTTGCTACGTAGGATACATCGTGTAAAAACTATTAATGAATTTTAGCGTGTGACCGGATGCTTCGTGCTGTTAGGAGTTTAACAGACATTCGGGACTAATTCTGCTCTTTGATCCGATGACAACCTTTGTTTTGTGGTGTCGGCCATTTTTTCCAGTCGTAATGTTAAGGACGCCACAGCACGTTGTGACTTGTCCAGATTTAGATTTCACCTCATGAATTAGGATACGCTCTGTCTATCTACGATGGATTCGCATGAGATTTTATCGTAAGCTTGTTGTACAACTTATTGCAGCGTGTGAGCGGGTACATTTTATGAGAATCGGAAGGTCTGACTGAGGTTTTAGGAGACTTGTAGACACAGTAGTGATATGCATACTTTTTTTTTTAATTTTTTTTAAATTAAGTATTACACTTAGTTGTAGGCCTATATAGGGTCAAGCGGACTGCAAAGGGCCGAATCAGGACCACGTTTTTATAGTATACAGTATTATTCTACAGTATTATTCTCTATAATTATTAAGCCATGCTTATCTAATCATACACATGTCAGTGCCACTGTTAGTACAGGGGTGTGTGCGTGAGGACGACAGAGGAAGAGAGAGAGAGAGAGAGAGAGAGAGAGAGAGAGAGAGAGAGAGAGAGAGAGAGGGAGGGAGATAAGGAATTTAAAAAAAACAAGAGAGAGAGAGAGAGAGAGAGAGAGAGAGAGAGAGAGAGAGAGAGAGAGAGAGAGAGAGAGATTCATTCTTTCATTCACTCTTTTAAAAAAATGAAAAGCAATTGACTTGTGCTGTAATGGAATAAATTGCCACAGAACTGTACATACAGTTCAATTACTCATCCATTCATATCCAATGGAAAAAAATGAATGCAATCCTTTATGCCAGTGTGAATGATGTGTGTGTTTTGGGCGCGTGGTTGTGAGTTCATTTCCTTCATGCGCCTGTTGGTTTGAATATTATCCTCAATCAGAAGACCATACTTTCTATAACAATACTCTGTTTAAAATTCTGAATACATTGTCAATATGTGTGTAGGTGCGCGCGCGTGCGTGTGTGCGTGCATGCGTGTGTGTGCATGTGTGTGTGCGTATTTGTGTGTATGTGCGTGTGTGTAAGTGCTGACCTACAATGGGCACATATACGTGGCATCCTTGTTACCACATGGGCGCGGCAGTTGAGTGGTGAAAGCGGCGTCACAACAACTGATGCATAACGATGTTGAGCGAACATTGCAGGCAGAGGTTCTAAATGTCACGGTTGGCTGCCTGCAGTGTCGGAGAAAAGGTACCATGACTCTGATGCACAGACAAGAGCCCCCTACCCCTTCAGAGGAGCGTATGAACCGTGGCCCAGTCTGCGCCCTCACGCATGTCAATACACGGACTTTAAAGATCACCACGCGCACGTGTATTATACGGTTGAGTGCTAGCAACATAAATGCGCCCAACAAGCCTAATGTCCCTTCTTTCTCATCCCTAGTCACTCAGGAATGGGCTCAGTTGCCTCGGGCGTCAGACGGTGAGCCTAAGGCTGCAAACGGGTGCCTCGGGTGATTTATGAGTTAGATCTTTGTTGACCAGCGAATTGAGCAGCTCTTGAGCTGGAAAAGCGCTAAATAAGAACTAATATAATATAATATAATATAATATAATATAATATAATATAATATAATATAATATAATATAATATAATATAATATAATATAATATAATATAATATAACCCGGACAAGGACAACAGCAAGAAGGCCTACCAGACTGTGAAGCGACTGACAAGTAGTGTTAAACAGCCCAAGGTCTCCACGATCTAAAGCAAGTCTGGCATATTCCTTACAGAAGAGCAAGAAGTCTTGGACAGTTGGACAGAGTACTGCTCTGACCTATACACCCACACACCACACGGAGACCCATCAGTTCTAGCATGTCCCGAGAACAAAAAACAGAGAAGAAGAAGAAATCCTCCCAATTCTCCGAGAAGAATTTGAGGCAACAGTGCAATCGCTGAAGAAAGGGAAGTCAGCGGGAGTGGACAACATACCCGCGGAACTGCTTTAAGCAGGGGGAGAAGCGATGATTGACGCACTCACCATTATCTGTAACAAGATCTGGCAGATTGCGGAGTGGTCTACACCATAGAACCGGTCGCTTGTCATCACCTTTCCCAAAAAAGGTAACCTTCAAGAGTGTGAAAAATACCGCACCATCTAGCGTCATCAGCCATCCCAGCAATGTCCTCCTGAAACTAATAATCCACAGGTTGAAACCCCAAGCTAAACAAACCATAGCTGAAGAACAAGCAGGATTCAGGGCTGGGCGAAGTACCACTGAACAGATTTTCAACCTCAAAATAATCTGCGAGAAATACAGCACACACAACATCTATTTCAGGTGTTCGCAGACTTCAAGAAGGCGTTTGACCGAGTCTGGCATGCAGCTCTGTAGCCAACCATGAGAGTGTACAACATCAGCCCTAAATTATTAAAGTCATCAAAAGCCTGTATGACAAGGCTACCAGTGCAGTCCTCCTAACAACGCCATCGGAAACTGGTTCAGAACAACAATCGGTGTGCGTCAAGGATGGCTACTCTCTCCAACACTCTTCAGCATCTTCCTAGAGCGCACCATGTCAAATGCCCTTGCAGATCACGAAGGCACAGTCAGCATAGGGGCTAGAGCAATCTCCAGCCTTCGTTTTGCGGATGACATTGATGGATTGGCTGGAGAGGAACTAGAATTTGAGCAGCTGGTACAGAGGCTTGACACCACTCCAGAGCCTATGGATTGGAAATAAGTGCAGAGAAGACCAAGATGATAACAAACAACACCAATGGCATCATCAGGGACATCAAAGTCCAAGGCCAATCCCTCAACACAGTGCATAGCTTCAAATATTTAGGAGCCATAGTATCAGATAATGGGTCCCAACAGGAAGTCCTCTCCAGGATCGCCCAAACAACTGCTGCCCTGACAAGAACGAAGCCCTTTTGTAAAGACATGACCATCAGTCTACATTTCAAGGTAAGATTGCTGCGCTCCCTTGTAATCTCCATCTTCCTATATGCTTGCGAAACATGGACCCTCACAGCAGATCTACAACAAAGAATACAAAGCATGGAGATGAGGTGCTACAGAAGACTTCTGGACATTTTCTATACCCAGCACATCACCAACAACGAAATCCGAGATTCCATCACACAAACCATTGGACAACACGATGACATGCTCACAGTGGTGAAGAAACTGAAACTCCGATGGTATGGCCATGACACCAATCATCTGGTCTTGCAAAGACCACCCTGCAAGGCACAGTGCAAGGAGGTAGAAGAAGAGGGAGACCGAAAAAGTGGTAGGAGGACAACTTTCGAGAATGGACTGGCTTGACACTGAGCGAAGCCATGAGGGTTGCTGAGGACAGAGAAAGATGGAGTACGCTGGTTAAACGATCATCTGTGGTGCCCCAACGACCTCCAAGTTACGGGATAGAATAGGATACTGTAGTATTGGAACCCGGACTGAATTTTTCAGTGCAATGGAACATCCCAATACCATGTTCTTCCGCCTTGTATCTGAGGAAACGAACTAGAAAAGGTCAAGTGCCAGAGCCTTCAAAAACGGAGCGCCAGTGCTCAGGAACTCGCTGCCTGAGACACCAAAGACAACAGAGACTGTTGAATTGTTCAGAAAGAGAGTGAAGACATATTTTTTTTTATTCGGACAGTGACTTAGTTTCTATGGGCATTGCCAAGCGCCCTTGTCGCTCTCACTGTCTTTCCGACCCCACATTCTCTTCCTTTAGTGTTCCTTTCCTATCATTTGATTTGTTTTTATCGCTTTCTGCCTATGCTCACCGACCATTCGTTTTGGATGAATGCATGCGCTGTACAAGTGGACATCATAATCATCAACCTAAAACTAACTCCGTTATATTTACAAAGTCTGTCAATCACAGTTAAACTTTCTTTTCATAAAATATAATGCATGGAAACCCACAATGTCGTCATCAAGGATTTGTAAGAGGATTGTATACTAATTTGGAATACTTGTTAGTGGTTTTTATGTGTTTACACCTCACGAGTCTACTCCCTGTTGTGATAATAAAGCGTTCGTATTCAGACATTATATTGGACATGGTTTAATGCTCCAGGGTTGCCAAGTAGAGCAGTGGTTAGAACACACGCTAGGAAATCTTTCCGGAAGCAAGGCCGAAGAAACAACGCATGGTTAGTAGTTGGATGGGTGATCATGATTAGTACTACTTGGATGGGTGATCATGATTGGAAGGCGGCAACTACCGAACGCTGCAGTGAATGAAACAAGCGCATGCACAACACACCCCAGTTCAATCAGCTGTTAAATGGGTATCTGACTCTGTTCTTTTGTTTGTTTGTTTAAGCGGAGGAGGTAAAGCAGCGAGGGAGAGGTGATGAGCACCGCCCTCAAAAAGCTGGACATGAGAAAAGAGAGGTCAACGACTTCCTGCCTCAAAGATCGAAAGGTTGCAGAAACACTTTTACTTTTTTTCCCATATTTTTAAAATTAAAAACCAATTGTGACGTATGGCCTTTAAGTTGTTGCTGAAGAGACAAAAAAACTACAGCTTGAGTCACTGAACATTTTTATTTCACCGAAAATTATCTCGATGTAATTTAACCTTTAATGCTCTTTTGCCCCCAAATTACTGTTAAGGTTATTTCTTTTTTTTTAAAACGATTCGTCAGCCGCATGTCACTGAAAATTAATTCAGATCTAAGTTAATTTTCCCCGCATTCCAATATTTTATTTGGAGAGTGATGTCATGACGTCCAAATAAAGTCCCCAAAAATTATAAGCTAGAAAAAACTTTGATCCGATTTAAGGTGAAACCTCCGCGCGATGAACCGTGTTATGTATGGTAATGTCATGGCCGACGAATGAGGAATTCATAGTGGCCGAAACGAAAATCCCCAGTCCCCCCATTAAACAGCGACCACTTGGCGAGCAGTTCCCATTTTTCCTAATAAGTTTTTCATAAACATTGCGAAGGAAAGGAGCAAAGTGCACATTAGACGGGCTTATCCAGAATTAAACGAACTCCGCTTTCTGCTCATAAACTTTACAGCTTTTCATGGCTAGTTTATAAAGCGATGCACCCAAGGGAGGCGAGCCCGAAGCCCGGCCGGTTGTTTCCCTTGAGTAGCGGCCGCATCCATACAGAGCCATGAAGGTAAGAGCGCGTAGCGAGCAATGATGAGTACAGTGCAACAATGTCCAACTGCGTTAGTTGTCCACGCTACAGAAACAAATGACTCTACTAATACTACAAGCATTGTTTTAATTGCAATTAAAATATATAAGCTGTCCTATTTGGAGGATTAATTAGATCTACAGGTGAACGTTCATGAGCTGTGTGCTTGTGGTCTGTCTTCCTTGGCATGTTTGTTTATGTGGCAATTGCTATTTGGCGTCACTTATGTAAAAAAATGCCCAGCTCTTCCAATAGTAGTTTACCGTACACGTTGATCTGCAGGAGCAGTCCTTGACTAGACTTTACACTACTGTTGAAAACTTAATACAGTATTCACAAGAACGTATAATGCCAACGCCTCTCACAAGATATAATGATTCGAGGCGCAACAAAAGACACACTTAAAATAAAATTGACTCTATGCTTCTTGATTGAAACCGTACTGGGCAAGAACAGTTAGATAGATAGATTGATAATCAATGCTTGTAGGATCCAGCGGACCAGAGACATTTGCAGAGCCATATCTGCATAACTCATGGTATAAAATATATGTAACTTAACCAATGATAATGTGAAAACAATTACTTTATCATCTGAAACTGAAGAAGGCAGCTTTATGGAGGTGAGTTTTGTCAAACAATTTCTGAACTAGACATAGCAAGCGCCATGAGTACGAATGTGTTAAAAACAACGCGCGCTAGAAAAATCTTGTGATTGGTTTTAATTACCAATCTATCAACATTATTATGATTGCTGTTCCTGTACTGCTATTTGACGTTTTAATTTAGTTGTAGGATTTTCCTTGTCTTTTTGCACTTTATTTTGCTATTATTGTATGCTGCTGACATTGTTTGATTAATAGATGATTCCGTATATTGTACAAATGCTCTCCAAAAATAATTCCTTGCTATCTATTTAATTAATTAACTATTTATTTATATATCACATATTCGTTAATTCATTGTAATATTTATGTTGATTCCCAAGCTTAAAGCCAACAACATATATGTCTTTCATTCGTATTCCTCTACAGTCCAAGTCATTCGTTTTTAAATAGAGAGGATATATGAAAACGAATTAGAGGAATCCTATCCTATCCTCCTATCCACTAACTCGAAGGTCGTTGGGGCACCACAGATGATCGATTAACCAGCGTACTCCATCTGTCTCTGTCCTCAGCAGAGCCAGTCCATTCTCGAATGTTGTCCTCCCACCTCTTTTTCTATCTCCTTCTTCTTCTGCCGCCTTGCACCGTGTCTTGCAGGATGGTCTTTGCAAGGCCTGATGCTCTGGTGACGTAGCCATACCATCGGAGTTTCCGTTTCTTCACCACTGTGAGCATGTCATCGGGTTGTCCAAAGGCTGGTGTGATGGTCTGTCGGACTTCGTCGTTGGTGATGTGCTTGGTATAGGAAATGTCCAAAAGTCTTCTATAGAACCTCTTATCCATGCTTTGTATTCTTCGCTGTAGGTCTCATGTGAAGGTCCATGTTTAGCAAGGGAGCACAGCAGCCTTACCTTGGAGTGTAGGCTGATGGTCCTATCTTCCCAAATGGGCTTCAACCTTGTCAGGGTAGCAGTTGTTTGTGCTATCCTGGAGAGGACTTGCTGTCGGGACCCATTGTCCGATACAATAGTTCCTAAATATTTGAAGCTATGCACGGTGTTAAGGGATTGGTCTTGGACTTTGAAGTCCGTGTTGATGCCATTGGTGTTGTTGGTCATCATTTTGGTCTTCTCTGCACTTAGAGAGAGAGAGAGAGAGAGAGAGAGAGAGAGAGAGAGAGAGAAAGAGAGAGAGAGAGAGAGAGAGAGAGAGAGAGAGAGAGAGAGAGATGAAAACGAATGACTTGGATTGTATAAAATTACGAAGGAAAACATATAGATGAGATTGTAATCTCAATGTGAAGAGTTATTTGACTGTTGTAATCAATGATTCATTAATTAATTAAGCTGATTCGAATTGATTGATTTTTTTATTGGCATCTTCGTCATCAGTTGTCATCATCTTATTTTCAAAGTGATGTATTTATTTTTATGTCTCTCTTGCCGTTCTTATTTCTAATGTCAATAAGAGGCATGCTGTCCAAAACATAATATGCTCGTTTCCGGGTTGTGTGCATGTCTGCGCGTTCGTGTGTATGCATGTGTTTGTAGGAATAAGGGAATGTGCTCGGGTGCGCACGTTTGTTTTTTTAAGTTGATACTTGTATTTCGGTGAAGTTCTGCATTCTGTTAGGCAACTACAAGTTATACGTATGGGGCAGCCGTGAGTTAGCGAGTGGACGCCTGTCTACACAAAAAATGTCTAGTTACGAAAAATCCGCTCCTGGATGAGAATTTTTGTCATAGCTAATTGCGGAAATGCATCTCTTAATTTACTAACACGTAAGATATACAGAGTGTGTTGCAAGGTTGAGCTACGTCTGCAACTTCGAGATGCTGAATCTTAAAAAAAAATGAACCAAATAATTATATTCTGCCTCATAAGTTTGGCCTCATCAACAAAGGAACCAAACGTTATTTTCTCATAAACTGGCTTCGATTGCTGACGAACCAAATCATAAATGCATTCTTGTTCTGGGAAGACGAAACTGATTGCCTCCCTTAAGGAGCCCTAGGGTTCGCTAGAGATGCCAATCGTCCATGGTGACGTATATTTTCTAACGTTTTGTTTTATGGCCAATCCAGCCAAAGTTGTAAGTGTTGCACTTTGATGCATACACGAAGAAATTAGTGCCAACTAAATAAATTATAACCACAACTTTGATGCGACCAAAACAATTACTTATAAAAAGCGTATTCATTACATAATTTCAATAACTGGATATTTGCAAAGGGAATTTTTTTTAAAGCTCGAGATAACAAAAACTATAGGCCTGATCTTAGCATTCCGATCTTCGTAAGATTTTCAATGCGCCTCACCAAGGCCCCATTGCAAATATGTTGTTGAGCCTAGGATAAGGCCTTGATCCTCGCAAATGCAAATGTTCTTAAGCCATAAAAATTTCTTCCACTTGACATTAATAACTTCGGTTATGGAGCAGGGACAGGGAAACACTGTAACAGTTACCACTGACGGCTTATTTCATCACTCATAAACTATCAAACGGCGTCAGTGTGTTGTTGTTGTTGTGAAGCTTAAAGCAACTCAAGCGTATTAGGTGTATGACAGGCAACTAAGCAACACCGAGTTGTATGTGTGAGTGCGTGTGTTTGGGTGTGCGCGGCGTGTGTGTGTTTGTGTGTGTGTGTGTGTTGATTTAAAATGTTACTTAAAGGCAGCCCTTGTCTTTACTGTGCCTGTAAAAAGTAAATCGCTAATCCGTGCAGCTGGCTTTCCTGGTTTTTACTGCTCCCATGTTAAGAACAGCCCGACTTTGATGTGTTTATCGAGTCTCTCTCGCTTTTCCTTTAGTCATATCCAGCCTGGTTACAAACCACTTAAAGCCGGTCTGAGATTTAAAGCCGGAACAGTAAAACTACTGCATACACTTGCCTTTAATGTGCAAGCGATGACAAACGAGGGAATAATGGGGGGGGGGTCAATTCAGGGGCGAATTCTTTGTATTTTTTATTCTTCTAACCTTAAGAAGGAAAACCTCTTGCCCGTAGTGGCTTTTTTATATCTTTCTCTTACGTAGCCTTAGTGTAGGATACTTGTAGTTACAGATACACGAGACTATATTCCATGGGTGCCACCAAGACATTTTCCAAAATCTGAAGGCAGGGGTCCGGGGCCGCCCAGGCCCCGATGGGGTCCCGGCGCTACGCCCTGGTAGGAGGTTAGGGGAGCAACGCCCCCCGATAGAAAATTTTTACAATATTCAAAGCCAATTTAGAGGCCTCTCGTGAAAGCTGAAGAATGATTTACCATTAATTTAATACATACAAGACACTCACATAGAGAGGGGCCGGGTAGCTCAGTTGGTAAGAGCGTCTTGCTAGTAACCGAAAGGTCGCTGGTTCGAATCCCGGATCGGTCAACGTGTGATCGTATTATTTTCCCCTTTACCAACAACTGGCCCGCTGGTGTCAGTATAAATCGGTCCAGTAGTCACCTATATGCGAAAGTGTCGTGTGACTATAATCTACAAAACAAACAAACTCACATAGAACAAGAAAAAAAAACTACATAAAAAGACCAGGGCCTAACATTGGCAAAGGTGACTAAGTCCCTAGACTTAGTCAATGCAAATGGGAAACACATATGAACAATCAGAAGCATAGTTAAGATTGTTTAAACATTTGTGAATGTGTATAAGAGGTGAGAGAATGAAAAGCAAACACACACAAATAAATTAATATACACAAGAACAAAAAACATTGGGGTTTTTTATATGCAGAACGCAAAACCGGGCTGATCCAATTTTCTCAGCCACAACCGGCATTCATCGCCATCAGGATCAAACTTATCTGACATCCATTCCCACCTCCAATTACTTTTCATTCCCTTATCTACCTCTAACGCTTTTTTCTTTCCAGTATCGGTATTTTCCTCTAAAAACGGCATGTTTGGAACACAAAGTCACAATATCCACGCTTCAGTCTCAGACCGGCCGGAAGTCATCAACCGGATACGCGGGTTATGCCCCTTTCAGCTGTGCATCTTTACACAAATCTGATACAAATCTAATCTTGTTTCGTTCACCTCTATATAATTTTTTTTTACGATTTTTTTTTTCGAACAATCGGATTTCCGATTGTAGGCTTCAGCAAAAATCTGATTTTCCGACCATAGTCGAAAAGGTGGCACCCATATAATCTGAGATTTTACTCCGCCATTCGCGCACCCTCGTCTATATCACCTATCTATACAGTAATCATTTGGTTTAGAAACAATCCAATCAAACACTAGAGCAATCGATCATTTTATCAATCAAATCAATCAAAACCACGTTTATTATTCATCAACAATTAAGTCAACAAATCCTTTACTCATTCAATCGTCTTAAATTTAGTCTTTAGCTTGGGTCCTTTATATTTGTGATCACAACTCAGTTCAAATATGTTTGGGTATTTTTTGTGACACGTACTGAGTGTACATAGTCAATTGCACCATCACATTAAAAAGATGACAAAACGGCCAGTAAGCTTTGAACTTTAGGTGTCATATCCTGGTTATATAAACAAAACAACTGTGCCTATTTACGCACACTTTCACAGAGGTGCTATTTTTTTTTTTAGAATCACACTTGGTCCTTATTAATAAGTACACGAAAAACTAACGTTTCTATTTATAACAAAACCGTACTTTTGAAAGAGGTTATTGTTTTGGGTTAATCTTAAAGTGTGTGGGGAATGGAGTTAGGAGGAGGTGGGGGGGGAGGGAGGCAACACTCATTGTGATCTTAGAGTTCTTTTAGCTGCGTTGTTTTGACACTCCATAAAAAAATCCATTACATTGCGTCACTTTTAAAGAAATGTTCCTGGTATTAAACTGTCATTTTCTTTAATGATTTGCATTTTTGTATTGAATTTCTTGTTGCCTAAGATTGTAAGATTTTGTAGGATTAGTGTTTATTGTGTTTTGCAAAGAGTGTTGCGAGGCTTCGAGTATTAAAAGTGTCGTGTATGACTGATTTGCATTTCAACATGTCGTTCATGGAAGAGACATGTTAATATGAACATCTCTAGTCTCTTCTCTCAGGAGCATCTTTGTAATGTCAGGCGCTTATCCACGATCGCCGGTCCCATTACTGAGGTCCACCTAAACTGACGGCAAAGAAACCCGTAACATTACATTCAAGACTCAAGATATATTTATTCCCCATGGAAATATTACAAGGAAATGTAGTAATTTATTACTAACCCACGCTTTTCACTGAATTCCCAAGTTATTATGTGTGTGTATGTGCGTGTGTGTGCGTAAGTATGTGTGTAACCTCTTGATGCATAGGCCTATATGAACCTCCCCCTTTGACACATATCTCTTCTAATGCATCCCAGCAATGACAACCTCGAAACAGCAATTAAAAATTAGCCACAATATGTTGGTTCAGTAAGAGCTGGAAGTTCAATAGTTTCTGTACAGTATAATAATCAGTTTCGATGAACTCGAGTCTGGGTTGGTTGGTTGCGTGCGAACGGTTTAGTCCAGTGTTCCCCTAGGTCTATGGTTTCCCCAGGTCCATGTTCCCTTAATTCTACTTTGTTTTACCTTCAGTTGTTTGTTGCTGTTTTTTTGGCTGGCCTATTTTTATCCCAGATCTATGTTTTCCCAGATCAATTCCCTCGTGTTTACATTCCCTATGTTTATTTTTCTCCAGGTCTTTCAAAGTAATATATGTGGGAAAACAGACTTGGGAGGACATAGTCCTTACGGTATAATTGGTGGACGGGGAACAAAGATATGAAGGAATATAGATCTGGTGGGATAAAGACCTGGGGAATGCAATATAGACCTGGACGAACATAATACTTGGAATAAAATACACTTGTTCCTGTGGATAGTGCTGGGTTAGCTGTTAATTTACAATACAGTACAATATAATACAATACAATACAGATTTTCTTTTCAGTGGTGAAACACTCACTGTGAATGTCAAGGACGCGTGGTCCCATTGGGTCCCTTTTTAAACAATCTGGTGTTTGGTTGTTGTTGTTGTTGTTGTTGTTGTTGTTGTTGTTTTTGAAAGCTCTGCCTCGTCGTCATGTACATGTATACATACCTGTATTCCACTGTTACAGGTGTTGCTGCTCGTTGCTTGCCTGATAGCCAGTGTGATCGCTGGTGACCTCCTGTACCCAGCCTACGGTGTAGGAGTGGGAGGAGGCATAGGAGGCGTTGGAGGCGTTGGAGGCGCGGGCGCCGGTTCGGGCATTAATCTCGGAGTGGGTGGTGGCGCTGGGTCAGGAGGTGTTGGAGTCGGCGGAGTCGGTGGTATTGCCGCTGATGGAGCTACTGCTGCTAAGGCCAAGGTTGTTTTTTTTTAAAGAACAATACAATACAATACAATACAATACAATACAATACAATACAATGCAATAGGGCTGATAGAGAACGATAAAGACACAATGTACAGGCAGGATGTCGACACACTGGTAGAGTGGTGTAACAGGAAATGTCCTGGACCTCAATGTGGGGAAAACAAAAGAGATGACAAGTGACTAGAAAGGTGAAAAGAGACACAGAACCATTGGTAATAGGGGTAGAGGGGGTGGGGTGGAGGTAGAACAGGTACCAGAGTACAAACATTTGGGCACTGCCATCAGCTCTGATCTCACATGGTCAAAACGCATAGACAAAGAAGTTAGCAAGTGTAACTCAAGGCTGTACTTTTTGAGGAAGCTCAAACAGTTTAAAGTCTGTCCTGAAATCCTTGCAATGTTTTACAGATCCAGTATTGAAGGTATTCTTACCTTCAACTTGATGGTGTGGTACTTTGGTAGCACTGCGGAGGACAAACACAGACTAGAAAGAGTAATCAAACAGGCAGAGAGGGTAGAGGGGGGTGATTTTCCAAGCCTGGATGAATTGGTACACCACAGAACCATCACCATCACCATAGCACTCAAAATTGTTGGAGATGAGATGAGTCGCACCCCCTGCATCAGTTCGCACTCATGCCATATGGGCGTAGGTACCGTGCTGGTACCGGTCCTGATTTTGGCTCGGAAGAGTCCGCTGGACCTAAAGCAATAATCATGTAATGTAATATAACCGTACTGCCAAGTGTAGGATTTTTCGCATGCAGAAGCCTTTCATACCATACGCTTTTTCAGTCCTGAATGGTATAAGGTAGCTGGAACAACGTGCTGTCCCTACCGCTCTCTCCTTCCCCATCCTATCCCATAACCCACATGCTGTAGTAATGTGACCACGTGTATCATGTAGTAGTGCTATCACATGTGACCACGCGTATCATGTAGTAGTGCTCCTATCACATGCTGTAATAATGTGACCACGCGTATCATGTAGTAGTGCTCCTATCACATGCTGTAATAATGTGACCACGCGTATCATGTAGTAGTGCTCCTATCACATGCTGTAATACTAGACTTCTAGTCTGTGCACGCACGCATTGCGTCGCACGGACTTTAAAGATCCTGACGCTCGTGTCCTGGGCGGGTGAGTGCCGGCCAAACAAATACATCCAGCACCCATTAGGTCCATTTCTCTACCCTCGGTCGCCCAGGATTGTGCTCAACCGTTTTGCTGTCCGACGATGCGCCTAATTGAGGGCGCCTTGAGTTAGATCTTGTATCGGACAGCGCCTTGACCAGCTCTTGAGACGGAAAAGTGCAATATAACAATGATTTTAAAAAAGAAACTATTAATAGGCCTAATAAAGAAAGCGTTGAAGTGGTGTTTTGTATTGATGCGTAGTCTTTGAAGTTCATATTTCTTCTGTATCCCCTCGTGCAGAACTTCGATGGTCTGCAAGACAGAGCCCTGGCGAACAAGGCCGACCAACAATGGGGAGCCAACGGCGATAACCATGGCCGTTACAACGGTTTCTATGGTGACGATGCCGCCAAACTTATCGCTAAGGGTCAGCGAGTCGGCAGCGAGTAAGTTGGACGGGAGGAGTAGATGATGGTGGAGGAGGTTTCTAGGATAGATGAGGAAAACAAAGGACGAGGAAGGTGGGAGAGAGGGTTAAAACAAGAAAGGAGCGAAGGAATAAAGCAATGAATGAACTTTGACATTTAAAGTCTACACCCACCATTGATGTGATATAGCAGACGGGATAACCACTTCCCAGAAGGGGGTTTGGGGAACCTAAATCAACACTACACCACCAGAGCCAATCATACAGCTGAGATGGACAGCGATCACATGACCACTTTTATCTTAAGAGAGGGAGGGAGATTGAAGAGGAAAGTGTGGAACAGGAGAGAAATTAAGAGAGAAACGAAAGATGGAAAGGTAGAGAGGGGTGAAATCATCATCATCGTCGTCATCACCATCATCATCATCATTATCATCACCATCATCATCATCGTCGTTATCATCATCATCATCATCACCATCATCATCATCATCATCATCATCATCATCATCATCATCATCATCATCATCATCATCATCATCATCCATGATGTGTACGGCTTTTTCCTCTCCAGTTACGCAAATAATGCCGCCAACTGGGATCAGAACAATGCTGCAGCCTCACGCGCCGCTGACCAAGCCGCCGCCAACAGCTTTGCCGCCAACCAGTGGCGAGTGGGAAACGACGCCAACAGGGCCCAGGTGGACAGGCTCAATGCCCAAGGCAACAATTGGTACAAGGTAGGACAGGCTCTGCCACCTTTGTCACACTCATGTATAAACAGCAGCGCTATTATTTCTTCAAAGCAGTATTAAGGAGATAGAGATAATTGCATTTTTTAAAAAATCCTACACAGTTCTTGCTGTTAAAAGAATAAGTCAAAACATGTGGTCTTGCATTGCTAATCATCTCTTCGTCTGCAGGGCGCCCGCAACAACGACGACATCGACTATGCCTACGACAAGAAATTCGACTTGAGAGACTCCGAAAAGGGAGGCTTCGAGCTGGGTGAGAGCGACAGCCAATGGGCCCAGGACGACCTCCGTGATCGCGCCGCCAGTTACGACCGCAACAGGGACGACAATGCCGCCTGGGCCTCTGCCGCCGACGCCCAGAAAGCCGACAGAAAGGCCGCCGCCGCTCAGAACGCCGCTACCGCCGGCTCCAGCTGGGATAAGTTCGCTCGTTCTTCCGCCAACGCCGCCAGCGCCAACGGTGCCAACAAGGACTGGGCCAACAAGCTGGACACCAGCCAAGGGGCCGACCGCATTTGGAACGACAAGAGGAAGAGCGCGGGAGAAATCTACAAGGATCTCACCAACGCTGACGGTTTCTATCAGCGTAACGCCGGAGCTGCTGGTAAGAAGGTGGGAGACTACGACGGTGGTGTTTACGGTTACGGTTTGGCCGGAGACGGAGGCTACGCCGCCAAACCTCTGTACGGTTACGACGGCAACGGCTACGCCAAGGCGGCCGGAGCTAACGAAGGCGCTAAAGCCTGGGACAGTGCCTCTCGCGACAAGCTCCGCAGCCTCGATGATGTCGCTACTGAAGACAAAACACAGGCGAGCTTCGCTCGCGATCAGTTGCTGCAGGACAGAGAACAGGCCTTCAACAAGGATTTGAAGTCAGCAGCCGACGACAAGGGCTTCTCCGACTGGGCCTCCCAGAACGCTCAGACTGCCAACAAGGCTGATGCCGCAAGCGCCGCCGCCGCTAACCAGTGGAACAAGGACCAAGGCAACAAGAACTTCAACGAAGACCTGTGGGCCAAGGAGGCTGAGAGGAAGCGTCTGAGCGACCGCAACAACAACAAGAAAGTCTACAAAAAGTGGTTCAACGATAAGAACCGCGGAGGAGACAACTGGGAGCGCATGAAGTACGATCGCGACCAGGCTGCCGACACCTTCGGCTACGATGTGGACACCAAAAAGGATTGGGCCAACCAGGCTTCTGCCGCGACATGGAACGACCGCGCTGACGCCGCCAGCAGGGACGCCAAGGCCGCCAGGTCAGTCCATGATTAATACCTTCTTGGCAATAATTAGTTCAACGTAGCGAAAATCAATACAAGATCATTGCTCAGCTTCTTTACCTCTTGCTACGGCCCCTTTTGCATTTATTAAACACAAAATTACACATTTAACTCATTCTAAAACAAAAAGTGTTTTGACAACGCTGTTTAAAACCATCATAAAACATATCTGTATACCCAGAGTTCTTTAAAAATACTAATTTCTTTCTAGGTGTATTGATACTGCACTCCAAGTTTAATGCTTACTTTAACAACTATACACTTTTGTCTATATTTTGTATAGGCATTCCAATTCATTCCAGTTCAACAAATCATAATGACCTCTTACAAGAAATTATGACAGGCGTTAAACATTGCTCCAATAAATTAAAGACATTCAACACAAGGTATACAATGTAAAAATGCATGCACAGATAACACTCTTCAAATCTAAATGCCTTCGCATCTCCCCTTACAAACGCATTTCATTTTACATTATAAAACTAACATTATTTAATATAAAAGTGCATCACATGTGAACATATACATATTATAGTACAAAATTTGTGTCATAAACAAAAGTACATGACACCATTTTATACTCTACCTGTAATATATAGGTTTAGCCTACATGTGATGTACTTTTATGTTAAATGTTAGTTTTACAATGTGAAATGAATTGTGTGTACATTCCTTGTGCTATATTTGTCATTAACAGTAGTAGTAGAAGTAGTAGTAGTAGTAGTAGGAGTAGTAGTAGTAGTAGTAGTAGTAGTAGTAGTAGTAGTAGTAGTAGTAGTAGTAGTAGTAGTAGTAGTAGTAGTAGTAGTAGTAGTAGTAGTAGTATTACCATTTCCAGATACAAAGAAACAATAAAGTGTTAAAAAAATCAACAACACAAATCATCATCATCATCATCATCATCATCATCATCATCATCATCATCATCATTAAACGCTATATAGCTCCTTTCTAATTTTTTTTCGTCCCCACAGACAAAATGCTGCCGCTCGCCAGGCTAGCCAGGACGACTGGCGCAGCGACAAGAATGGATGGAACAATGCCAACGCCGCCGCCACCGCCGCCGACGCTGCCAACCGCAAGGGCTACGACAACAAGGCCTGGAAGCAGGACGTTAAGCAGGAGAACTGGGACAACGCGGCACGCAACGCGAGGCAGTATGACCGCGACGCGGGACGCGCCGATCTCAACGTGGGAGCTGTGGAAGCGGGTGGCGCTGGTCGCGGCGCTTTGGCTGGCGGTGTAGGTGTCAACGGGGGTTTCGGTTCCGGCGTCGGAGGAGTTGGAGGAGGAATCGGAGGCGGCCTCGGAGGCGGAATCGGAGGCGGCCTCGGAGGCGGCCTCGGAGGCTACGGAGGCTACACCGGAGGCTACGGTGGCTACCCTGGAGGTTACGGAGGCTACCCCGGAGGCTATGGGAAGAATTACTACTAAAACAATGCACACTACCTTAAAATAAAAAAGCAGTAATATGGGAATCGCAAACGATAACCATTGAACAGCTGGGGAAAAGGGATATTTCACTTGAGCCATTTTATATGTATATTGAAAACTACAAATGTTGCGCATTTTAAAACAATGACCTTTAATAAAAAAAAAAATGCTTGTTTTCATTCCACCCTAGTTTTGTAGAACATTTTGTTTCAACTAGCTTTTTCGCTCGCGTTTTGTTACAATAAAATTATGAGTTGTTGTTGTTGTATCAAATTTTATTCATCAGATTAACATAAGTTGTACTGATAAAATTATGAGGAAAACAATTCATATATCGTGCAGCGTAAATGACCACCCAACAAAAAAAAAAAAAAAAAAAAATATCTTTCTACAGTTTTGGAATTAAACACAATTACAATTAATTCTTTTTAATACAACCAAAGAAACTTCTTTTCTTTTTAGTCTGAAAGAT
>CM072518.1:70476484-70536484 GCA_036898135.1 Oncomelania hupensis | reverse complement strand
CCACTCTTCGTTTTGAAATGAACAAGATAAAGGTTCGATTCCCGGTTCCGCTCAGCTCAGTGGTGCTATAAGGTTAGCGTTTAGTGACAGGTAACACCTTAATTTTTTGCGAGGGAGAGTTAAATAAGACCAAAATGTAAGCACGTGGATTTATTTAGATCCCTCCACCCCACTCCCAACTACACACAGATAAACTCTCGAGCGCGCATATATTCTCAGCCACAGCGACTTGCAATGACGGTGACAGCATTGAACCACCTCGAGATCAGCAGAGAAATTAAAAGGGTCAATCAAAATTAAATTTAAAAAAAAGACTAAAAGAAAGAAAAAAGAAAAGGAAAGAAATGAAAAATAAAACTAAGAAAGAAGCAAAGAAAGGAAAAAGAAAAGAAAGAAGGAAACAAAAAGAAACGCCGCTAACGTAATAGTGGTGTAAAAAAAAATAGAACGACAAAGAATGCATGCTTGAATCCCCCAGCCTATTCTATCCTATCCCACAACTCGAAGGTCGTTGGGGCACCACAGATGGTCGTTTAACCAGCGTACTCCATCTTTCCCTGTCCTCAGCAACCCTCATGGCATCGTTCAGTGTCAAGCCAGTCCATTCTCGAATGTTGTTCCTCCCACCTCTTGCTCTGTCTCCCTCTTCTTCTACCTCCGAGAGGTAGCCCGAGTCGAAGTAAATAATTTTCGGGGAAACCTAACGCCCAGAGGCATGTTATGTTATGTTGAATTGTGATATGTTATCTTGTGTTATGTTGTGTTATGTTGTGTTATGCCTTGAGAAATCCTTTGAAATAAAAGACCGTGCCCTGGTTCCATTCTTATATTTTTGATGGTTTCCAATCTGCATCAACAACCTCCTTTCTGAACCGTCCAGACTTCTCTTCGGTGTTCCCCAGAGGCCAGTTCTAGGCCCTGTTTTATCCACCATTTACACATCTCTTCAAAGACCATCCTGCAAGGCACAGTGCAAGGAGGCAGAAGAAGAGGGAGGCCGAAAAAGAGGTGGGAGGACAACATTCGAGAATGGACTGGCTTGACACTGAGCGAAGCCATCAGGGTTGCTGAGGACAAAGAAAGATGGAGTACGCTGATTAAACGATCATCTGTGGTGCCCAAACGACCTTCGAGTTACGGGATAGGATAGAATAGGATAGGATATGTCTTTGGCTTGCAAACTCAATTAAATAACCTCAAAGAAGAGACTAATAGATTGGATTTAACTGTAAATTTAGACAAAAACAAATGTCATGGTTTTTAAAATGGAGGGACATTTGGCTGCCCGTGAAAAATGGTACCTTGGTGCAGACCAATTAAAAGTAACACATTTATATAAATATCTTGGTATGGTCTTCACGACAAAACTAAGTGTCTCATGCGCTTTGTTGGAGGTCTGCAGAAAAGCAAAAAGGGTGTAATGGAAATCCTTAATTCATTGACAAACATTAACTTATCAAGCGCGTGTCTAACCTGGAAACTATTTGACGCATAAATCGAATCCATCTTGACATATTCTGAGGAGGTATTTGGGTTGGATGGAAGTGGGTCTCTGATAGAAAAAGTGCATACATTTGCTATGAAAAGATTTTAAAATGTCCCTCTGCATTCTTTCAACATAATGCTGTATGGTGAAGCAGGCCGGCATCCCTTGTACATAAGAACATATATAAAGTGTGTTAAATACCGGATGAGAGTTCTTAAACTGCCCAAATCAAGAGTGAGCGGACGTGCTTATGAAATGATGCTTGCGCAACACGAAAAAGGTCATTTGAACTGGGTTTCTAAAATCAAACAAATTTTATGTGAAAATGGGTTTGGTATTGTCTGGATTTCTCCAAAGGTTGGCTATGAGGTATGTTTTATTTCAGAATTTTCTGACATATTAATTGCCTGTTTCAGACAAAACTGGTATGCACAAATTTCAAGTTCAGATAAATACAGTTGGTTTTATTCTTTTAAGACTTTTTTGTGAAGCTGAAAGGTACATAAATGTTAACAAAAAGAAATGGCACCGGGACTCTAGTTAGAGTTGGGGCCGGGTAGCTCAGTTGGTAAGAGCGTCTTGCTAGTAACCGAAACGTCGCTGGTTCGAATCCCGGATTGGTCAACGTGTGATCATATTATTTTCCCCTTTACCAACAACTGGCCCGCTGGTGTCAGTATAAATCGGTCCAGTAGTCACCTATATGCGAAAGTGTCGTGTGACTATAATCTACAAACAACAACAACAACTCTAGTTAGATTCAGAATCAGAGCAACTGGCCTCAGATGCTGCAAGTTGTGGTTCATGACGGGAGACCAGTTTGTTGACACTGGATGCCTCTTTGTGGTCACGAATTAGAAGATGACTATCACTTTTTGTTTGTTTGCCCGGCATAGGAATCTATACGCAGAAATTGCTTTCCGATATTAAATATATTACAGTGTAATACGTCACAGCAGCAGGTAACAAAATTGCTTTCATGTAAGGATTAAATTAAACTAAAGAAGTTAGCTAAATTTGTGGCAGAAGTCTTATTGAGTAGACAGCGTCACATATTATTTGCAACTCTCCGAACATAGCCACTTTCAAGTCCAACTTAAAAACTCATCTCTTCCTTAAAAAAATGTCTGACCTCGTCTCATCATTCCTTTTTTTGTAATTCAGACCACCGTCATCACAGCGCACGCCCCCATCCCCCTCACTCCTTAGCTGCTCTCCTCCTCCCCCTCCCTGCCTCGTCTTTTATATTTTACTTGTAAATATTCTGTTTTCATTTTTGTAATATGTCATTGCATAGTTTATTAGCGTCTCGTTTTTGTTTCACTTCTTTTCGTACGTATTTGGATGTTAACGTTTAGTATAAATTCGTGAGAACTGCGCTTTGAACTGATGTCTTTAGAAAAAAGCGCTATATAAATACCCTGCTGCTTCTTCTTCTTCTTCTTCTTCTTCTTCTTCTTCTTCTTATTATTATTATTATTATTATTATTATTATTATTATTATTAATATTATTATTAATATTATTATTATTATGTTATTATATTCTGCTCTATTCTAGTATTGTTTTAAAGTGTATGTTTAGCCTGTCTTCTTGACAGAATGACTGGAATCTTTGAAGTGCCGCTGAGGCGACAGGAGGGAGTGGAACACCGCGCAAAGAGTCATTACAGAAAGTGAAAGTTGAGAGAATCTCCCATCACTGCTGAGAATCAACCCCTGACCTTTTTTCGCGTGTGCACGTTCACCCTCAGCCCAGTAATAATAACTCACTGAGGTGTAACAAGTCTACCGAATATTTTAGTTGATTAAGCGTCCAGCCCATGCTCTCAAAGGTTAGGGGTTCGACTCCGGTTGGGTCCAAACTGGCTACATGTACTGGCCATCTTACTGATGATTTGTTTTTAGCCCTTGTTGTTGCTTCTGTCAATGCGTAGTGGGCGAGAATATGTGTCAATCAGGATTTGATGGGGTTGTTTGTATCCAATTTCTCTTTTGCCCTGGGTGCGCAACGCTACATCTGCTATGCATTTTCTTGGCAAAGCGACATGAATTGTACCCGCACGGATGACAAATATTAGGCAAACCCATATCCTCCAAAAATGGAATGCCGCTGAAGTATCAACTAGGCAATCCTCGATGGTGTTCCCCACAATTCGGTTAACACAAAATAGGACTATGGAAACAGGCATGCTTCCGGCTGTATCTAAACGCCTCCATAACATGAGGTACTTCCTCTTCCCGCTTGACGCAAGGATTTCATTGACGAGCAAACTATGTGTCTCGGTTTTAAATGCTATGAACCACCACCCACGGTAAACGCCATGGCCACAATTGTAGTTAGAAATGTGTCTTGTGTTTAGGCAATAAACCCAGCGTACCTTTATTGCAGTGGTGATAGCTTCCACCCACAATGTCTAAAAAAAATGCCCTGCGACAGTTCGCGCCCTTTAGGTTTTGTTTAATCCCTTGTTCACAATCACTAACGGCGTTAACACGTTTTTGATTGGGTTCCCTGCAGCCAAATGTTGACTACGACAGATATAGATCACAATCCGGCTAACCCCAAGCCAGGCGCCATCAGATTTTGACACGTTCCTGGGGTTTCGGGAAACCTGATTTTGGAAACAATCCGTGCTTAACCTGTCAAGCAGTGCGGTTCTGTCTCTCTCCTCTGTCCTTTATGCTTTTCCTTATCAAAGTTTCTCAACCTAACTCTCCCTCCTGCTTTCTGTCCCCACCGCCTCCCAACCCCATTCCTGCCACTTCCACCACCTCCACCCCCCACCCCCTCTCCACAGCCTTGTAGGGCAACTCGGTGCTTGTCTTCTTCATTTTTCCTTTCTTCTCTTTCTTTTCTGTTTAAATAAATAAATAAATAAATAAATAAATAAATAAATAAATAAATAATGTTTTATGTCCTTATTTACGAACTATTCCGTGTGCTTTAAACAAACAAGCAAAATAAAAACACAAAAAAATGAACAAGAACACTGTAAGTCGAAGCTCAAGTGAATAATGTAATTCGTATATTTAGCTTGTGGAGGTGTGTTTCAAGATGAAGCAATGAGGGTTGCCTTCTTTTCGATAGTTCTAACAAAGGGAGGTTTGGTTGCTCTCTCAATCTCTTTTTCTCCCTCTGTCTCTCTCTCTCTCTCCTTCCCTCCCTCCCTCTTTTTTAAAAATGTTTTCTCATAGCTGTTTCTACCGCATCAACCGTGGCAAGCTAAACCACAGTCCCTGAATCCTAATCGTGCTAAATAAAATGCACAGAAGCAGGTATTGTCAGTCACAACCTCATCCATCTCCCCCCCCTCCTCCCACCTCTGTCCACCCCCTTTCTCCCCGCTCCCCCTCCCCCTCTTTCCCCGTCTCGTCATACCTTCTTTCCATCGGTTACGGTTGACATCGTTAAGAGGGCAAGGTGGGTTGCATGATTTTACTCTCATCGTTGTTGGCAAGTCGCGTTCTTCTATCAGCCAAGTGAGCCGGCCCGTGGGGGTTCAGCATCCAGAGTGTCTGCCCGACGGCGAAAAGGCGACACGCTGCGATCAGGTTTTTCGCAGTGTAGTAAATAAGGCGGCGTGTGGCGCCGTTGCTTATGCTTCAGCCCTGGCGAAACCTCGGACAGTCTCCCAACACGCTGAGTGGGGGGCCCGTCGTTCTCTGACAGGCCGAGACCAGCGAAAAGTCCAAGGCTGGTGACGACAAGCAAAAGAGAGCAGGGAGGGATCTAGTCTCTTTGGTGGAGCCTTGAAGGTGGGTCTTGACTTGGCATGGCGGCTGACCGGGGTGGGGTATAAAATGAGTATTAGCCGGGGCAGGGAAGTATAAAACAAAGCGGAGGGGCGGACCACGTGTGCTCCCTCTGGCCTCCATCGCCCTCGCAAAGCAGTCTGTCGCTCCTAGACCGAGGCTGCCATATTGGTCCTGCAATCATGAGGGTGAGTTAGACTGTTCAGTACATAGTGTGGTAGTTTAAAGTAGTAGTAATGGTAGTTGTAGTAACTACGCTGTACATTATTTGGAAAGATCATTGAATTTTCCAAAGTATTCCCCACCTTTTGATGGTAGTTAGATTTTTTTCCCCCGACTCCACAGAGTAACTTTAGATGTATTGATCGTTGACCAATACATGTATTGGGTTAGTATGAATTCCCTTAAGATAACAATAGATTTCTTCGCTTCCTTTATTGCTTTACTTTTTCTGACTTCTTTTTGAATGTACAAACAAATAATAAAAAGAAAAACTCGGTAACATAGCTACAAGCCAGGGGACATAAAACCACAGCAGGTTGAAAGGTCCTCGGTGCATATTTTCCGCAAACAACCTTCTTCGGGAGTTAAAGACAAGCATCCTCTGCAGCTTAGGCCTTTCTACACCTATTAAACAAATGTTGCGGGGTTTCCCATAGCTAAGTTCTACAATGTCATTTATAATCTACGATCTTAAGTTATTTGCGATATAATATTACAATAGCCGTTACTGCCAACTAAACGTGTTACCTGATTCAGCCAATCAAGGTTATACATCTTGGCAATAGGGACTGGTGTACGCCCTTTCCTTTTTTTTATATTTAGCGAAATAAAAGTATAGTACACATTTTTAGTTTTGCTGTGTTTTATGTCCTCTATATCTTTCTTCATCTCGCCTTCTAAAGTCTTCTTAAAATACGCGACGTTTTATTTTATTTTTTTAAACCTGAGCCATTATATAACAATCATCAAAGTTCAAATGTGTGCTATAGTTTTCCTGAAGTTGTTGCACAAGCTGAGCCTGCAGTGCGATAGTGTTTCATGCAAGGCACGAGGTGATAAATCCCTATTTCACCATGTACTTTATTTCGATGAGATGTTATAAGCAATCATGCGAGGTATCTTAGGTCTCTATGAAACGTAAATATTATGCGCTTGCTTAGACACGAGTAGGTCTTACTGTAAGAACATTCCATTTAACTCCACTCCTATCATATGTTTTCTATAGGTAGATAGGTGTAATAAGTGGTCTGTGTATATTCGTCTGCAGTTCTATGAGACTAGTAGTCTGCATCCATGCAACTCGCATCTTACAGCATCTACCTTCTTTCTTGATGATGAGGGCCGATGTACAGGACACCGACTTTAAGACATAACACACATTAAAACAGTTTATTGTTTAAAAAAACATGGATAAGTGCTTTTCGACTGTGCGATCATTATAGATAGTCACGTAATTTTTTTAAGAACAAATGTAATAAATCCACATAAAACAGAACGATCGTTCAACTCACATAGTTAACTGACAGTGTACACTAGTCTGGCTCTATTGTCTTACTTTATGATAATGAGCTAATAGTGCAATTTTTATATGTTTTAATGCACAGTATATTATATTATTACATCTTAATTTAAATACCCTTGTGGAAGTGTGTGTTTATGAGTGAGTGTGTGTGTGCGTGTCTGGGTGTGCGTGTGTGTACCTTCTTAAAACATATTTTTTTCTATTAGATTATTCATTGTTTTAATGTCCAGTGGAAGGAGATTTGTTTCTGCAGAGTGACTGAATGTTTCTCCGCAGCACCAAAACAAAATCCATTAAAAAGATCAAATCAAAATCAAATCCTGTATCAGCCAGCGCTTCCTTGAGCCGATCTTAAGCTGGAAAAGCGCTATATAAGTACGATGAAATAAAATAATTATAAACAACTAAATAATCACTTCCGAGATCTATCATAGGAACGCAAGCCCAATCCCTTAAACAGTTCATAAGAGACAAGACACAAGACAAGACAAGACATTTTATTATCCAATGAATTCAAAATACCTAGGATTTACACTTCATTGTCCTTTTATTGATCTAACTCTCATCGTTACTAGACACGAAACGTGAAACGTTTTAGAAACCTTTGTGTGGTGGTAAAGAAAATCCTTGATAAAAAAATATATAAATATTTCTCCTCGTTACTATATAATTACTATAAGATCATTTTAAACGCGCACAGTTTTTAATGTGTGTCCATGGTAGGTTTTGCAAGTGGTCTGTACCTTGGCTGCGGCCTGTTTTGCCACTGCCACCGTGAGCTCTGGTGCTTTGGGTGGACCAGCTCTGGGAGGCAGTAGTGGTGTTGGTGGACTGACCATTGGGAACCTGAACCAGGGCACGTCCTACAACACCGGGGGACTTACATCGGGAGGTGGAAGTGGTGTAGGTGTCGACGCTTTCGGCAGCGCTTTTGGCAATGCAGGCCTCGCAGCGGGAGGATTCCAGGTCGGAACTGCTCAGGTAAAAAGAAGAACACGCGTTATATTTATTAAATTGTTTAAATATTTATTTATTCATATATTTCTTTCTTTAATCTGTTTTAAAGTGCCGTAAAAAAATCTGTCCTCTCCCCCAAAAGAAGTCTATCACATGGCCTGTTCCAAACCATACAAACTCGTCATTATCGTGTTACAGACATAAACCGTGCAGGCCTAAATTGGTATTTTGCCAGGACAGAACTCAATCGTTTCTGTTTTAATTCATTTTGATTGTGAGTTAGTATACCTGTCGAGCGGTAAGAGGTATGATAGCATACCAATATGGCGTAACTTTCCGTTTATGGATCTCTATGGCTGTACCGTAAATTAAATTGCCTATTGTAAGTAGCTAAGTAGCTTTTCCAATGTGCCCTCTGTCTCTCTGTCTCCGTCTCTGTCTCTTTCTTTCTCATTTAATTTATTTCATTTACAGTCTTTATACATATTGATCTTAGACTACCAACAACAACAAGGGCAAATCGCTGTTACATTACCAGTATAACCATTTTAACCCCTCTCTTTCTAACTTGCAGGTAGGTATTCGAGACCGGGCCGCCACCCGTTCGGAGGACCAGCTCCAGAAGAGCCAAAGGACCTACGACAATGCTGACGCTGGTGCAGGTCGCCAGGACAACCAGCAGAGGAGAGGCGACCTCCAGGAAAGCCAATACAACAAAGAGGACAACCAGGTCAGACACACGCAACAGTAATGCGAGGCGTCTTAAAAGACCTATGACTGGGCATCATAAAATCCATTCAAACCAAACCATTCCAATCCAGTCCGATATCCACTAGTATAGCGCACAACTCCATGTCGCAGATATGCTCGGGGCGCAGAGAAAAACTTGCCAGTTACTGTCGCGAGGAGTGGTAAGCCTTGAGCTTTGCCAAAAAGAATGCACATCTATTGCAGATTTAATATCCTCCTTTTCCAAAGAGTGTGTGCTGCATTTTACTTTGTATCTATTGCTGAACAAGAGCAAAGGATTCGACAGTAAAAAGGGTCGAGGGTCCTACACTATGTATTCAACCCAAAAGGCATGACTTAGGGTTCAAAAATACTTGAGGATAGCACAGGGTTTACTTGAAGAAGAGCAAGGCGTAACGTTCGATTGCATTAGCGGTAAAGGGGGAATTGAACTCTCCGACCCTGCGTACTCGTGCCTGTATTGATGCAAGCAGGTTACATGTGTTAATAGAGCGGCCACAAACCGCAGAGAAGAAGATGAAGCAACATGAACAACACTTCACACACAAAAAAAAGCCGGCATGTGGGTATGGTTGGTGAAATGTATGTTACTAGCTCTGTAGACGATTTCAATTTCAATTCATTTCAGTATTTTAAGTCTTTTCACATCAATGTGACTTTAAACTAGGGCACCAACAAAAAGCATAATTATCTTCACTATAACAACTTATATAACTATGTTCCAATGTTGACACCAGCAATGTCCTGTGACATCGAACTACGTTACATGTCTCCAAAATCATCTTGTTCAGATAAAATAATTATTTTTTTCTTTGTGTAGTGCTATTAAAGCAGTGCAATCAAATAATATAATTATGTGGTAAAGAAATAGTCCAGCGCATAGATGTATACAAGTAATATTTTTCAAATATTGTTCACGCCATGAATTCCCGGCGTGGTTTATATAGGCTTACTAATCTAGCAATAGTTCTGTAACAACTAACAATATTTACTTCGGGCATTGTAAAGCATTGTTCTAATAACCAATAGTAATCAACTTGAGCTCATTTCTACGCAATGCCACTTTTTATTGCACATTTCTTGTGGGGGGGAGGGTGAGAGGGGGAGGGAGGCTAATTTATCTGAAATGTCATTGCCATACAGCCCTCAATGTGATAGAACCCAACAAATGGTATTTACAATAGACGAAGCAAGATGTAGACAACTTGTTATTTTAAGGTCAGATTCATAAAAAAGGGAATTATGTTTTGGTCAATTTTCTCGAAAACACAGGGTCTACTATGGCGTGGATTTTGCTAGGTTAATGGACCAGATATCAATTATTTGTTTCTATCGTTTTTCGTTTTAGTGTCTGCTCGAATGACTTTGCCGAGCTTGGGTTTGCTAGTAAGTGGAAATGGTTAGATTTGAACCCGCTGCCCTATACTTCGTTTTCTTTCTAAGCTAAACTTTCCCAACCATTAGCCTACTAATGTAGTTTGGCAGTATTAAGTATGTGCAGAAGTCACACTTTTAATTGGAGACTGATGACAGCATTAGCCAGTCGCAATTGCCTATTAGTGCCACTGATTGGAGCCTGCTGGGTAACTGTAATGGGGTTTTTCTCTGTGCACGTAGCTTAGAATCTTCTAGACTGTTTTTTTTTCTACATATCCCTCCCTCTTGTCGATGTTGATTGTATTGACAGTTAAGTTCTAACAACTTTCCCATTTCCCAGGACCAACCCCATACATTTCCTTTAACACTGAACAAATTGCAAGTAGTTCGATCAGGTCTTTTGGCGGTTTTCGCCAAATAACCAAGGTTTTCAAAGGTCACAGGCAATTATGCTCGAGTTACGGATAAGAGTAATGTTTCGGGTCAAAGTTTTTCTAGAATTTTCTTGATTAAGATATGACGGTTTGAATTAGCAGATACGTCATATTTCTCGTCGGTTCCGGGTTTTTTATACTTTTTTTTAAATTTCTGAATTATTTGGCTTAGTTCATTTTGAAGGCTGAAACGTTTAAAGCTACAGGCGAGTTTAACGACGAGGTCCGACAGACATCACACAAGCCATTGGACATGCTTACAGTGGTAAAGAAACGTAAACCCCGACGGTATAGCCACGTCACCAGGGCATCAGGCCTTGCAAAGACCATCCTGCAAGGCACGGTTCAAAGAGACAGACGAAGAGGGAGACAGAAAAAGAGGTGGGAGGACAACATTCGAGAAGCCATGAGGGTTGCTGAAGACAGAAAGATAGCGAACGCTAGTTAAACGATCATCTATGGTGCCCCAACGACTTTCGAGTTACGCGATAGGATAGGATAGGAGTTTAACGAAACGGGCTATACTGTGATATTACGAATCTATAAGAGGCCGCCACGTTGGTTCAGGTGGTGGTATGACAGATTTTGTGCAGACTATGATTATTGTTAGACGAATGGGGAAATTTGCCCTAATCTGTAGTATTGATTAGTAACTATTCTTGATCTTTCCCATAGTAAATTACCTTATTTTTAATGTTTCTCATTTATGCATCCTCCACACGCTTCGTACATTTTAATTCATTGACAGTTTTGGCAGCGGAACTCTCTTTGATAAGATACAACGGTGATTTCCTAGGAGAGCAGGGTATAACAGGTTACCTCCCTTGTGCACGTCTTTCCGGAAGTAAGTTCAAAGACCAAATTTAGAGTTGGTTTGTAGTAGGTAATAGGTAGGTAAAACTCATGCTCCTAGGATATAACCGATACAACCATCTTCATTCAAAGTGGAGCGAAAACGAAATGTGTTGATCACATGATTTTTGCCTCGCTCAGATAAAAGGGTACAAGAATGTTATCTTAAAGCTGTTGAATCGCTGTTCTAGGTTATGTTTGCCTCAAGTCACACATGTTTTGTAAACTTTCAAATAAATCATAAATCATACGTATTGTGGGTGTGTTCAGCGTCAAGGCACGCAGGCTCATGAGGCCAATTCTTTCGACAAGACTTTGAACCGTGCTTCCGAGCGTGGCCAGAGACAGAGCGATGTCAACGATAAGCACGCCATCGGCCTGGAAAACATTGGCAGGTGGGTTGGAGAAAAAGGAAAGAAAGAAAGAGAGAAAAAAGAAAGAAAGAAAGAAAGGAGGGAGGGAACAAAAACAAACCAATCAAGCAAACAAAGAAAGCAAGACAAATAGAATAAAGGAATGAACAAGCAGGCAGAAAGACAGTAGTAAGTATTTTTTATAGTGTCCAGCGGACTGCGAAGAGCCGAATCAGGACAACAACTTGGTTGAAAGTGGACTCACCTTTGATCCGCATAAAAGATCTGCTGAAACAATCTTAATGGTAACACTAAGGCACTCCACCAGCCGGTCACTTTGCAATAAAGACATCCCACGCAGGGGACGCTGAGGCTTAATTTATCGAACCCCCGTTTACAAAAACAAAATAGAATATAAATATCATTATAAAATATTAACAAAACACATTCATATAAAATGCCTACAATACTATCATAGAAAGCCCTAGTTATCATTTGGCAGAAGCCAGAAAGCGCCCAATATCCTCAAGCTGATCCCATACACAAATGAGGAGTTTTGGGAGAGTTTTCAAAAAAAGATAGGTGGCTGATCTAGAGAAGAAGATAGTAGATTGATAGTACAGAGTAGGAACGAGAAAGAACAAAGGAAAAAGGCAGCAACGGTAGGAATTTAGAGCACTAAATTGCTACAAAGTGGGAATACTATTTATACAGAAACCTCCGGCATCCCCATGGGGGGGGGGTGGGGGAGATGGGGGTGTAGGGAAGAGAAACACAGTAGAAAGCACACAAATGAAGAAAGTAAGAAAGGCCAAATTGAAAAAAAATAAACAGGAACAAATTTGTTGTTGTTGCATCAAGATTTATTCATCAGATTAACATACCTTGTACTGATAACAGGAAGAAAGGAAGAAAAGAAAGAAAGGGATAAGAAAAAAGACAACGAGTCAGAAACAAAGAGCAAATACGAACATTAATTTGCAATACAATCGGGGATGAAAACGCTACTTTAAGTTTTCGCCTTGGTGGGCAAATTAAAAGTAGCAATATTTCATCTTGCGAGCTGGGTTGAACGCTTGACGAAACCATTTTTTCAAACACAGCACTATATTCCACAGTTATTTTCACACATATGTTCACTTCTTTCTTCCTCGGTGTTCAGTCAGCTTTTAAAAGATTTGTTTCTGTAAGCTTAAAATTGATTGCTGGAAGAAGACTTTTCTCACACAGAGTATAAACGGAGAGAGTAAAAAATGCATCTTCAGCCTAGCTATGGCTCATTAAAACTGAAACCTAAGCAAGCTAAGTGCACGGTCGTTAGGGACCGTAACTAATAAACACAGGGTATGACTTTTGCTACAGAGTAAATAGGGAATTGTTAAATAAAAACATATGTATGCGCGTTCGCACACATGTTTGCGTGTGTGCGAGTGTGTGTTTATGCGTGTGCGATTGCTCTGGTGGTTTAGTGTTGATTAAGTATCTACCCCCTTCTTACCTGGGAGGGTTATCCTCGTCTTCCATATCGCTAATGGTGGGTGTAGACGTTAAACTTCAATGTTTATTGATTCGATAACAACAGCGATGCCCGTTCTTGCTGCCAGGTACGACAACCAGGATATTGCCAGGAACTCCGGTGATAAGGGTCTGGCTGCCCGCAAAAACGCCTTCGCTCGTCAGAACCAGGGCGTGGAGAACATTGACTACGGCTTCCAGAAGAACTTCGACACCAACTTCAACGAGCGCGGTGGTTTCAAGGAAGCTGTAGGCACAGACAACACCAACAGCGATGTCTACGAGGAGAAGCAGAGAGACAACAGGTCAGTCAAAAAGAGCTAGTGAATCCCCACTGCAAATCTTACTATGCAACCTGTATTCTAGCTTCCTTCCACTGTCAGTTTAAAGTAGGTTAACAGACGAGGAGAACAAAGACACCAGACGAGGAAAACTGGGACAACAGACGAGGAAACAGGGAAAACAGATACTGATATTTTATACAACACCTTATTTACTTGAATAAAGCCAGTCCAAATACAATTTCTGAGAAGAAACGTCAATTCTATTGTCTTTGCGGCTGATTTGCCTATTTGGTCTGATCACCAAGATAAATCAAGCAGCGTTGACTTGAAAGAAACATTCATGTTATTATGCTATGTAAATCTAGTTGCCATATTTTCCCCAACATTCCAATAATAAACCCCAAAACGTTAATAGTCTACGCAGTTTTGTGCAATCTTTTTTTTTTTATTCTCCTCCTCCTCGTCGACTTTCGCCTTGTTCACATCCTCTTTCTTCTTTGGACAACAACTTCATCGGTTGAAGAGTAGAAATAGCATCCATTTCTTCACTTTCGGTGTGCAGATTTTCCAAGGGTGAGCTGGACGCCTTCAGACGGTCTCGCGACAACAACGCCTTCCAGAAGGCGAGCGACTGGACGAGCAACGCCGCCCAGAAGCAGAACACTAACAACCAGTATGGCGCCGCTGATCGCCTGCAGAATGCCGCAGAGCAGCAGAACGTCGATTGGAACGCCCTCTTGGACAGGCGAGAACTTGATGATTTAGTTCATCGATACTGAGGGGGGGAGGGAGGTGTCGGGGGTGGGGGGTTGGGGGGGGGGAGTTATCAGTATCCTAAGGAAGATGAGAGCAAAGAGACACGCACGACGTTAGTTAGTAAGTTAGTCATTGCCTACACTCAAACAATACTTACATCATATGTTCTTCTTCAGCGTAAAACGTAAGTATTGTTTGGTTGTGATGAATTGTACAGTGGTCAGTGAAGAGCCTAATGTCCATCGGAACGATGTTTGGGAAAGTTAGAGACGTTGGCACGCAACACTTCAAATGGCAATATTATCAAAGGCAGCCAAAGTGCTGGTTAGGTATAATTATTAGTGCTGTATAGCAAGCAGTGTTCAATAATAGTTGAACCAAGATCATCATTGATAATATTATTACCTCAATATTGGTGTGCGTGCGTGTTTCCAGGAAGAACGACGTCTTCTGGCACAGCGACAACGCTCAAGATAAGGCCGTTCGCCAGGCCAACGACCTTGCCCAGAAGCGTGCTGACAACAGCAAGAGGGCCCTCGCTGAAGCTGGCGGTACCAAGGGCATCCAAGATCAGAAATACTACGGTGGGGAAAGCTTTGGCAAAGGTACTGCTGGTATGACAAGCATTTTCATATAAATCGCACGCTAGGAAGAAAAGGAGAAGTAAACACAACACAGCGAGTTGTCAGATTAAACCAAACTTTTGGAGTTAATTTCACAACTCTTTTCCGAGGTAGAACAAAGCTAACTGCGTACAGTTCTGGATTCGTAAGGGCTCCTATAATCCTTGCATGACATCCAGGCACGATTGGGTTCCATACAATGTCTCACCTTAGAACGAGGCTGCAGCAAGCCTAGTCTGACAAAATCTACAGAAGAAGATTTTTGAGTAACCCAAAGCCTTTGCTAATGTGACAGCCGGTTTTTATACTACTTTTAGCACACTCGGAGACTTCAGTGCAGTTCAGTTCAACGCATTCATAGCCTCAAATCAGGGAGAGCCAAAAGTAAGCCTAGTCTGACTCGCATTAGAACTCAGTACAAGAATTAGAGGTAACATAGGCATGGACAATGACGATAAACATGATTCATTGTTAACAGGTGCGGGAGGTGCAGGTGGTGTGATCGGTTATGGCACTAGCGGGAATGTTGGTGTGGCCAGCACTGGTACCAACCCTTACGGCGGTTCCGCCGGACCCATCACCGGGACCGGAGTGGTCGGCACGAGCCCCGTACGCGGCAGACAGGAGGGCACCGGAGGGGACTACGTCAACCAGTACTGGGAGAACGCCCGCCAGGCCGACCTCGCCAACCAGAACGAAGCAAGCCAGGCCCAGAGTGACGCCTCTGCCAGCAACGACTACAACAGGTACGAGGGCGAAAGTGACGAGAGAGAGAGAGAGAGAGAGAGAGAGAGAGAGAGAGAGAGAGAGAGAGAGAGAAAGAGAGAGACAGAGACAGAGACAGAGAGAGAGAGAGAGAGAGAGAGAGAGAGAGAGAGAGAGAGAGACAGAGAGACAGAGAGACAGAGAGACAGAGAGAAAGAGAGAGAGAGGAAGACACAGATTTTACATTATTTTCTTGTGCCGCGGTCTGTCATAAACAAATGCTTGCTTGCGATTATGATATAACAAATAGGCATAGACCAGCACAATTCAGAATATGTAGCCCGTTTTGGGGGCAAATGTATACTTATGAATGATTTTATATAAAAAAAAATTAAAAAGCATATAAAAACAAGGAGGATGGGAATATTAAACTGCAACAAAAAAAGATCGTGGCGTTTTATAATGGATTTCCCCAACACATTCGATATTTGCTATGGACAGAGGCCGCGGCGTAGACGACTCCGTAGAGGTCAACGGACAACGCGAGGGGAAATGGGCCACTGACCGCAATGGTCTGAGAGACGCCAACAGCCAAGGAAACAACGGCGCCAACGCTGATGTGGCCAAAGCCGCGGAACTGGCTGACAACGCCCTGAACCAGAGAGCATCCAACTCCGAGCTTAACGCCGCCAACAAGAACCTGCAGGCTCAGGAGTTGGACCGCCTTAACTGGAAGAGAAACCAGGTCAGCTTAATATAGAAAATCAATAGCGTGTGTGTGTGGGGGTGTGTGTGGGTGTAGGTGTGTGTGTGTGTGTGTGTGTGTGTAGGTCTACACGTATTATACGTCCAATTACAAGTTTGAGCATGACAAAGAAACGTTAACGAGCCTTTTTGGATGATGTAAAACAAAACGACATGATACACAGTACATGATCTGGCTTTCTGGAGGAAAAATAAAAAAGCAGTGACTTAATTGGAATACAAAATGTATTCCACCAAGTGGTGGCATTACACAAGGAATTTACCCAGCCCAGTCCATCATCATTCCTCTCGTACATGCTCCACGCCATTATAAAATACATAGCCTTTGATTTTATCTAGCTATCTCCAACCACAAAGCTGAGATTTATGTTGGCGTGTCTCTAATACTATTACATTTCCTGCATGTATTTCTTGGTGTGTTTTTTCCCCCGCAGATAATGTACGCAATAGTACGCCATGGTACGCAGCCACGTACGCACAATCTCATTGACTACTAATAAACAACTATTAACTTAGTTCATTCAAATGAGGATTATCCCAACAAGAGGGAACTTACTATAACATTGTGCTGACAGACTTTAATCGGCTATGGAAGAGTTTGTACCTCAAGGTTGTATACCATTATGCGTATATTGGGGTGGTGGGGGGGGGAGGGGGGTTCACGGACTTTGCCAATTTATTTTAAGAACATTACGACACGATACAATACAATACAATACAATACAATACAATACACATATATTCATCTCGGTTTGAGCAATATGCAGGTCAGAGTTGGACCTCACCTCATTTAACTGTTGTCATTTGTCTGCTGTCAGGTCGATCAAGACCAGAAGATCCGCAAGCAGAAGAAGTTCTACCATGACAAGAACGAGGATGGTTTCAACAACGAGGCTCTCAACTACAACCGCAACCGTGGCAACAACGACTGGGGAGAAGAGCAGCAGGCACAGAAGGAGGCTCGCACCAGATACAACAACGCAGCCGACGACGCCAAGGTAAGCTGTATGACTGGAGGTGAAACCAATACAAACTTTCGTAGATTTCACAAAATAAGAAATAAGCCTCTTGGGTTCATATCGAATTGATGTAAAGGATTGGGAGAGAGAGCCGAAATACAGGACTCAGTAAAAGTACAAAGTAGAGTTCTAGAAGCAAGTTTGGGGAATAAAAGGATTCCCTGCTCTTCTTTATCCCAAGATCGACTGTGGCAATACATTTAACGTTGACTAATGATTAAACATAACCTGTAATAGGGATGTATATCCAATATCTCTTGTACATAGGCAAATCAATGGGCTAGAGGCTACAACAACCTCGACGCTCGACGCATTTCCAACGCCGACGCCGTGGCCCGCAGCAAGGACGACCAGGGTGCGTGGCAGACCGACAACGTCCAGGCCCAGCAAGACGCTACCGCCAGCAAAGCCGCCTCCGACAACGGCAGGCGCAACAGCGAGGTTGACGACTTCGCTCAGAACGTCAACCAGCGCAACCAGCAGCTGTGGGATCAGGCTCGCCAGGACCTTGCTCAGCGCAGTCAAGGTTCTGATAAGGAGCGCTCCGTGGACGCCGCCTTCCGCTTCACCCCTGAGACTAGCAACGACGCTCTGGGTCTGGGTGTGGGCAGAACCACCGCCTTCGGACAAGGACGGGAAACGGGTATCGGGGGCACTGGAAGCGGGTTCGGCAGTGAAGTCGGCAGCTTTATGGGCCCTATCGGCAACTCCAAGTTCGGTCAGACAGCTTTCGGTGGAAGTGGAGTTGGTACCCAGTTCGGTCAAACAGCTTTCGGCGGAAGCGCCGGAGGTAGCCAGTACGGGTCTGGTGATCTTTACAGTACTGGGGGCATCGGAAGCGGCAGCCAGTACGGTTCTGTTGGCTCTAAATATTAATAATTCTAATGTCAGATATCACATTTACACAATGAACAATCTGTGGAGTTGTTTCTTTGGGAAATTCGTGTTGGGATGGTTGGCCATCCTCAGAAAGTGTTCGCGAGGCTGTCGAGTTACTTCTTATGCTTTTATTCTCGGTACACTGTTTTCCTAACGAAGCCGTGTTTTCGGTTTCTGATTTTTTTTAAAGCACACAATTTAGATTTATTTTTGTTGTACAATTAAAAACAACATCAAGCCAACCTTAAACGTAGCCTGTTTTCATATGTTTCATGGAAATTTGAAGTTACCATGTAAACTGTAATTTATGAACTCTCTTGGTATCTTTGCCCATGCCATTGTTGCTTTGTTGCTTTGTTATTTTGAGATCTAAAGGGACTGTGCCTTACAGTGAAGCGGGTGCACACCTGTTGAAAATGCCAGTGAACTGTGTACAGAGTGACGCGTATGATACAAGAATAAATCTTGTGAGATTTACACAGTGGCGTTGTTTTTCTCTAGGAAATAGTGAGTTACTTTGTTTGTTTTCGGTGTCTCCTACAGTCTCTTTTGTTTCCTAATTCCAGTGTTTGTGTGTGTATGTAAGTTAAGATCTGTGGAGGGATGAATGCAATTACTCCTTCCTTCATTCATGCATCTTCTTCTGGCTTTCTATCTTCATCCCTTTCTTTCTTCTTTCATATGGTTATTTCTTTTTTCTGTTGTTTCTGTTGCCTTGATCTGTGGATGCATCCTATGCTATTCTGTTCCATCCTATCCCGCAACTCCAAAGTCGTTGGGGCACCACAGATGATCGTTTAGCCAGCGTGGATGCATCATTTACGTTTTCCTTCATCGTTTTCTGTCTTTCTATCTTCCTCCTGTAAAATCCTCCCTTTCTCCATATCTTTATTTATTTTTTTCTATTCTTTCTCTTGCCATGCATAGATCTGCCTGGCAGTGTCTTTTTGTATTAAACATGAAATCCATCAATCACAAAGGAATTAATTCTTAGTTTATTCCATATCTATGTTATACATGTGCGTGTGTGTGTGTGTTTGTGTGTGTGTAAATGGTTACATGTGCGTGTACAAGCGTGCGTGCATTCGTAATATATATGTCTGAGAGATTATAGCGTAATATTAAAGTACTTGTAATAATGTATTGTTTCCAAGGAAACATGACACACAAATATTTCTAGAGGCCTTTTTATTTGAGTAACAATTGGCAAAACAATGTCAGACAAGATTCACAATAATTCATTGTCCTCATTAATACAACTCGTTACAATGAAAAAAAAAATATACTACACTAAAAAAACACAACATTATTCAAGACATCAACTTTTTTTTAAAAAAGTACATAAAATATACCCTCCCCTTTTCCTCCCTCCCCCAGTAACAGACAATCTCAATGTGGCGGACTGGGAGGCGACTGGTCCACGCTTGGGAGGGACTATCTACCTTCCATTAGTTGGTTAGTCTAGCCTGTCCTGCATAACCCAATGGCCACACAAAAAAGATTTTGCACAGCAGGAGCCACCCAAAGCTAGACTAACCAACAAATGGATGGCAGACAATCTCTCCCAAGCGTGAAACAATCGCCTCCCATTGGGCCACATCAATATTGATTTTATAAGTAAATATTACTCTCAGAAATTAAATGTTATCCAAGAATTTAAAATGTCAAAGATTCCAGTTTCAGGGACACACCTTTATGCACTTTGGCTTTATCCATTCTGCTAACAAAATAATTCCATACTTTTTGTTTTTTATCATATTATACTATATGTACAGACAACCTGTTCTCTTTCTTTTTTTTTTTTTTTAATCATGCGTAACACTGGTTTTGTAGTCATGCTATTGTATAGAACGACGTAAACAAATATATGTGGCTTTTTTTTAAGATCAACACTTTTCAAACCTTTTGGTTTTCAAAATGACGCTAAAACGTAACAATAAGCACTCTTATGATAAACATTTTAGCATTTTGAAAACATGATATTTTGAACATTTGCAAGAACGGCTGAACACTGAATGAACATTTCAATTCAATTCAATTCAATTCAATTCAATTCAATTCAATTCAAGATTTATTCGCCAAGTGACATACATACAGTTATAGTATATATGACACAAAGAATGCTTTAGATCAGCGGCAGGCATGCACAAGATTCAGAACAAACAAATAAAGCATAGATCTAGTGCGACCTATGTAACCAATGTAACCACCATTATACTAGACAGCAGACCCACGCCTGACTAGAACACTCATGTAGAACATAGATATACAGACATCAACAAACACAACCGAATTACAGATAACAAAACAGGTGCATGATATTTAATGTACATCATCAGACACATCAAATATAGAGATGACTAAAATAGATTCGCACGCAGAAGCACCCTACCGCAATTCATGACTAATATGACTATGAATATGACTATGACGCAATAAGGAGCAGTCTAAAATTCTTATAATTGATTTAAGTGTCTGATAGACCACGGGAAGAAGCCATTCAGTGAGCGTGTGGTTTTGCTGGGGAGGGAACGGAGTCTACGGCCTGAGGGGAGCATCTGGAAGAGCACGTGGGCGGGGTGGGACTCATCATGGATAATATGTTTGGCTCTGCATGTGACACGTTGCGCGTGTAAAGCCTCGATGCACGGGAGGGCCCCACCAACGCATCTTGAAGCCTGGCGCACAACACGGTCTAAACGGTCTTTATCTTAGATGTTTGCGTTGGAATACCAAACAATGAAAGAAAAGGTCAAAATGCTTTCTACAGTGGCGCGGTAAAAATTGGTTATGATAGCTTGGCTAACCCGAAACTTCCTTAGCTGGCGGAGAAAGAATAGTCTCTGATGGGCCTTCTTGACTGCGCCAGTGATGTGCTTTTCCCATCCTAAATCTGAGAAAATGGTTGTGCCGAGAAACCTGAAACTGTCTACTTGTTCTACTACTTCCCCGTTGATGGACAGGGGTTGCATGTTGTTTCTGTTTTGACTGAAATCTACCACTAGTTCTTTTGTTTTGGAGACGTTTAATTCCAGATTGTTGTCTATGCACCAAGCCACTAGCTCCTCCACTGCTTGCCTGTATGCTCCCTCGTCATTGTTAGAGATCAGACCTTCTACCGTGGTGTCATCTGAAAACTTTAATATGACTACCTTATCATGGAGGATTACCGTCTACACCAACCATTGGCGATATGGCAGACGGGTATAACCATCCCAGGGAGCAAGGGGTAGGGGCCTATATCAATAATGAACCACCAGAGCAATCACACTGCTAAAATGGACAGTGAAAAATGGCCACTTTTTTGATCGCCCACCACAGGATTCTAACCTCGGTCATCGGTGTGGCAGGCGAACGGCTCTACCGCTTGGGACTGGCAAAAAATGAACGAATCCTATATCTAATGTAATATTAAGATGTAAGAATGTCAAGAAAAGGTCCGAAAATGCACGGTCCGTTTATATTGCAATACCGCCTATTATCAAGCCCTGCTAAAGATAGCCCCATAAGTTGTTCTGTTTCTTAAAACAAATTGGTTACATTCAAATATCGGACATATTCAAACTGATCTTAAGTCCCAAGCTGATATACGTTGGAAATGATTCGGTCCACACTGTAGTCTTACTATTTACTTCACAAATAACTCCAACACGAAACACGATTGCTGTCATGACCATCAACTAAATAAAATACTAGAGACCAAAACGTGTGTGTACAAAAACAGGCAGCAGTTGTCTCGCCAACGCAAATGGGACTGGAGCAAAATAAAAGGATTTTGGATACAATCGTTAGTAGATGATAACCTTCTGGGAATAACGTAATGATTGGACAGATCTATTCTCTCTCCCTCTCCTCCCCCCCCCTCTCCTCCCTCTTCTGTAGGCAGAGGCTTGAGTTTGTGGAATTCTGCCACAGATGCAGATACTAGATGGCCACTTCACTGGTTCGTCTGCGTATCAGCGGGGCTTGCTGAAAATCAAATGCCTGATTTCCAATAGCATTAGATTTAGACACATGAATGAAGTCATCAGATAAAAACTCTCCATGCGAAAGAAGCATCGACCTTCCTGTTTTACCACTAACTGTATCCTACTCGTGCATACTCGCCAGTAGCCTCTTTCATTTTAACACTGCGATGCATGCAGGTCCTACGATACAAGGCATTTTTTTGCTTTTGCGATAACTTTATCTGTAGCATAATTGTTCGTTACAAATGTAAACACTACAAAGTAAGCTTATGACCTCCAACGTGTACGCTTAATCAATCTGCATTCTTTAAATTAAAATATCATACATTTAATAGGGACTATTTGGAAAGTCTCTGTGGATGATGTGTACAAATGTTTTGAAGAAATGACTTAAATATTTTCCTTTGGTTAATCGACTGTTTGTGAATCGTATCACAGAATGTAAAGTGAAAGTTGGCGGTTTTCTGGGTGAGAGTGTATGGATGCAACGGAATGAACGGTTTCTTGTTGTGTTATATATTGTTATTATTATTGTTGTTGCTTTTAATAAATTCTAAGTGTGTAATAATAATAATAATATTAATAATAATATTAATAATAATATTAATAATAATAATAATAATCATAATAATAATAATCATAATCATAATAATCATAATAATCATAATCATACAAATCATAATGTTTCATGGACATAACACACTTCAGTAGAACACAATATTTTACTGGCCTTTTATTGTGCAACCTGTTTTGTTTACATATTACCATAACCGACGAGGTCCATGATCAAATCCTAGGCGATAGACGTAAACACAAGGTACTGGAATTGCTTACTGCACATTACGTTGATTCATAGGGTCGTAGGAGGGGTGCGAGTTGACAAAAGAAAATCAAAAACAACAACAACAACAGAGAGAGAAAGAGAGAGAGAGAGAGAGAGAGAGAGAGAGAGAGAGAGAGAGAGAGAGAGAGAGAGAGAGAGAGAGAGAGAGAGAGAATATAACACTTTTACGGAAATAACAGAAGGCTCAAAATGTATTTTTATGTATTATTAAAAGATATGCAAAAGAGGTTTGGTAAGAACTTGGATTAATTATTCATTATATTTTTCTTTCATCCAAGGTTTAAAGCACTGTCTCCTAGGGTTTAAAGTAAATGCGTTTCCAATGAAACCTCTACAACAATTGAAAACATTATAACAACCATATGACTATACACACTATCACATTGTCAACACAGAACAGTGTTCGTTACAATTTGATCCTTTTTAATAAGACCAACAGAAATAAATGACCACCCCGCCTGTCCACTTCATTCTTTGATTGATTGATTGATTTATTGTTGCTTTAGGTCCAGCGGACTCTTCCGAGCCAAATCAGGACCGGACAACCCCCGATCTGCATAAAAGATCTGCCGAAACAACCCTAGTGGGAAAATTGAATGCCCTCCACCGGCCAGTCACTTTACAATAAAGACATCCCACGCGGGGGACGGCTGAGGGTTGACCTCAACTACGCGAACACCCCGGTTACAAAAACAAAATAGAATACAACCATCATTATAAATCATCAACAAAACAAATACATATAAAATGCCTATAGTGCGAAATAATACAATCATAGGAAGCCCTAGTGACCACCCGGCAGAAAGCGACCAACACTCCCAAGCTGATCCAACAGACCTCATACACAAACAAGGAGTCTTGTCCAGGAAGAGTTTTCAAGAAAAAAGGTAGGTCATTGATCTAGCGAAGAAGAAGAAAGTATAGCAGAGTGATAGGATAGATCAGGAATGGGAAAGAGCAAATGATGAAGACAGCGACAGTGGGAATTTAAAGCACTAAATTTCCAGAAAGTGGGGATACTATTTATACTGAAACCCCCGGCACTCCAACGGGGGGAACTGTTGCCGCAGTGAATTAGTCATGCCTACAAAGGCAAGACAGGTTTTCAACTGGGGCTTTCACTGTTCCTTTTATAGGTTAGAACAATCTACAGTGACAAGATTGCTCATGACCCCAAGGGGACTTCATTCCAACCACCCAACACAGTAATATTATCAAATAACAAGCAAACACACAAAACCTAAAACCCCAGCATTCAGGGCAATCTGAAGCACCGGCAATACTGTTAAGTACTTCTAACAACAAACACTTTTCATTTGAAGGCTAACTGGAATGTGGTATCTGCCACCTTTGCAATCCTTATTGCACAGTGCAGTTCAATCTCAGTTTAAGCCTAACAGGAACTACAAACATAAAATATAATATGTACTTAGTGATCTTTTACAAAGGAAAATCAAATGCTATAGTTAGTCTCCACCTTAACTAAAAATAAACACAACGTAAGGCGTAGTCTCACGTCATAATCCACAAGAGAAGCTTGATCAATAGAGACAACACACAACGGCAATTAAGTCACAATTAGTATATCAATGGTATGTTATAACCGTTTATTTTAACTTGCTGTATTGTTTAATTGTATTGGTGTACACAATAATTACTATCTACATAGAAAAAGCGAGTAACACAAAATTCAAACTTGCGACAAATGACAGTTATATGACAACACGGTTTTAGGGCACACCTGTTGGGCCTGTTCATGTCACTCCTTCCAACGCGAGTATACACCGATGTCTAGTCCGTGTAAGCACGCAATTGCATCGCGTGGACTTGTAAAGGACCTGACGCTTTGGCCTAGACAGGCGAGTGCCAGCTAGGTGAATACACCCAGCAAAACTCTAGGTCCCGCCTCTCCAGTCCCCGGTCACCCACAATTGTGCTCAGTTGTCTGGGAGTTAGACGACGCGCCTCAGGCAGCTACAAGTGGGGGTCTCGGGCGGCTTGAGATGGATGCTATTTGGGCCAGCGCTTGGAAGCAGCTTTACAAGCGCCATTTTGGAACAGGAAAGATGATATACGATATACGAACTGTCACAAGTCACAATTCTACTGACGATACCAAGACATTTCAAAAGACTGAACAATTGAAGACGTTTACAACGTATTACATTACATTACATTATTATTGCTTTAGGTCCAGCGGACTCTTCCGAGCCAAATCAGGACCGGACAACCCCCGATCCGCATAAAAGATCTGCCGAAACAACCCTAGTGGTAAAACCGAAAGCTCTCCACCAGCCAGTCACTTTACAATAAAGGCATCCCACGCAGGGGACGGCTGAGGCTTCACCCCAACTTATGGAACCCCCGTTTACAAAAACAAAATAGAATACAAACATCATTATAAATTATCAACAAAACACATACATATAAAATGCCTACATTGCTAAATAATAACATCATAGGAAGCCCTAGTGACCACCTGGCAGAAAGCGTCCAATATTCCCAAGCTGATCCAACAGACCTCATACACAAACAAGGAGTCTTGTCCAAGAAGAGTTTTCAAGAAAAAAGGTAGGAGACTGGTCTAGCGAAGAAGACGATAGTATAGCAGATTGATAGAAAAGAGCAGGACTGAGAAAGAGCAAATGAGAAAGACAGCGACAGTGGGAATTTAAAGCACTAAATTTCCAGAAAGTGGGGATACTATTTATACTGAAACGCCCGGCACCCCAACGGGGGATCCAGTCCCCGGTCACCCAGAATTGTGCTCAGTTGTCTGGGAGTTAGACGACGCGCCTCAGGCAGCTACATGTGGGCGCCTCGGGCGGCTTGAGATGGATGCTAGTTTGGCCAGCGCTTCGGCTTGGAAGCAGCTTTAGAAGCGCCATTTTGGAACAGGACAAGATGATATACGATGTACGAACTGTCACAAGTCACAATTCTACTGACGATACCAAGACATTCCAAAAGACTGAACAATTAAAGACGTGTACAACGTATACTTACGAGTGTATTCAGTTACTTGTATGCCATTGCATTATTGTTTCAAGATTTAAATATACACTCTAAAACATATTATACATCATGAAATGTTTATACATATGAACATGTGTTCCCAATGTGCTTTAGTTTCTTCTTTTAATTTGTAAATGGAAAAAAAAAGGTGCACGGTCCTATAAAACAGCCATTATCAGATATTGTAAGTGTAAAAAATTGCTGATTGTTCATTGTATTTTATCCGGGTAAAGTTTTGGTAAGGGTAGAAAACAATTCAGTTGATGAGAGGAACAAAATGATTTACATCCACTCACTAGGTAAATACATTTTACATTAAACAAACAGCAATCATATATATTACAATTTACAAAACAATATTCAAGTTAGATAATAATGCAATGCAATTATAGTCGTATGACACTGCCTTTGACATCCTGAAAGTATCCTCGTTCTTCTGAAACTACTTACTGACATCCCAATATATTACCTGTTGATACTCAATAAAGAATAATAACGTTGAAGAATCAAGTTTATCTATTATCTAATTAGCGAATGGCATATGTACACGCTATTTCCAGCCTGCATAACAATGATTGTCTGATAAATAGTATTGATCGTGTGTCCAACATAAACATGAAAATTGAAACCCAAGTAGCAGCAAACAGGAAAGTTTTAAGTAAAGGCACACAAATGCCCCGAGGTGATGTCATATGATACAAGTTTTTGTTTTTAATGTCAACAATTTCCAAGCATACACAATGCGACTATATTTATAATAAACTTTTCTTATATTTAAATATTACAGCGTATTTCAAGACCAAACTAGGGACTTTAACGCTAATTACACGAACATGCAAATAAACACACACACGAACACACACACAAACACACACACGCAACACACACACCACAAAACAAACAAACAAACAAACACACATTATAGACCTTATCCATATAGTGCAATATTTCAACTCTACGACGCTACCACAAGTTTTGAGTTTGTGAATTACTCTGATTCAAAATGTCTCTTTAGGAATATACACAAACGCCATTTAACGACACTGAATTTATCAATCAATCAATGTAATTCATGTATTGTACATTTCACCCATTCATATGGTGTTCATATAGACACTGAATAATTGTATCAAAAGATACAGTCAGGTTTCACACACACCCACATACACACACACGCACGAGCATTATAGATCTTATCCACATAGTGCAATGTTTCAACTCTACAACCCTACCACCATTTTTGAGTTTGTGAATTACTCTGATTCAAAATGTTCCTTTAGGAATATACACAAACGCCATTTAACGACAATGAATATACAAATCAATCAATAGTTCATGTATTGTAAAATTCACCCATTCATATAGACACTGAATAATTGTATAAACGATACGGTCAGTTTCTCATGTATGAATACCACATAGGGCTTCAGACTGGACGAGTAAATTATCACAGTTCACCATTAGTCTTTTGATAAATGTTTTGAGCTCTGAATAAAAAAGATCAAAAATATAATTATGTATAAACCTTTTGGCGCAACAGTTACTCAAATCAAGCCCGCCTTTTCCAAATGTTTCTGAAAATAGGTCATGCCAAATTTGTTTACTTTGATATGTGTTCACAGATATTAGAGCCATCACAGTTTGTTCACCATCACATGATTAAAGTCAGCATGTATCAGTTTGTTGTCAACATACTACCACAACTATTACCTAATAATAATAATAATAATAATAATAATAATAATAATAATAATAATAATAATAATAATAATAATAATAATAATAATAATAATAATAATAATAATAATAATAATAATAATAATAATAATAATAATAATAATAATAATAATAATAATATAATAATAATAATAATAATAATAATAATAATAATATACGAACTTTTTCTCCAAGTAATCAATCAGGCTCAAAGCGCGTCGATCTGTACCAACCTGCACAAACCCATGTTAATAAATAATTACGAGAATTAATGTTCACATAGCGTTATTCTGTTTAGGATTGAAATTAGTTCTTAGAACAGTGCTATGTAACAGTTAAACAAATAGTATGTTCCAGATAGTAGCAAAGTATGTTTAAATCGCACAGACAAAATGTAGGGGAGTAGAAGAAAAATCTTGGTCATTTTGAAACAGATCTTGCTTTATTTTTAATTAAGAAAAAAACAAATACAGTCCACCTATGTGAAGAAAGTCAGCTTAAATGGCGATGATGTCGCAAAAATGTAGCGGAATGCGAGTAAAAACACACATGAGAGATTTGAGCGAAAGGGTAAAATAAATATTGCCCTACAAGAGAATAATAAGAAATAAGAGTCCACCTACTTCAGTTAGGATGGCAGAGATGAGATACCCACAGTTTAGCCAAGAGGAGAACGAAGAATACCTGGACACTATAGAAGTTAATAGGAGGTAATGAAATAAGGCGTACCTACTTCAACAGGTCAGCTAGGATGACCGAGATGCCCACGGTGTTAGCCAGAAAGATGATGAAGAAGAACGTCATGTCCAGGGTCTTGGCCGACACGCGGTACCGCACTCGTCTGTTGTGGTGGATCGGGACCTCCCCGTCTATGATGATGGGTTTCTCCTTTTTGACCATGGGTTGAGTGGAAGACTGGCTGTTGGACATGCTAAAGGACAGCGGGCTGGAGGAAGTAGAGAAATCCAGCTCCTCCTGCCCTGTCTCTTCCTTGTAGCGCTTCAGCACGAACAGGCACAGGAGAAGCGTCACGTAGCTCTCCGCCAGCACGAATATGTAAAGGGTGAAGATTCGCGGAAGAGAGTCCAGGCCTCGCGGCATGTCCTCGTTGAAGAAAGAGGCAAAGACAGAGACAGAGATGGTGACGGTGACCAGGTATGACGCCTTGTCGCCGAAGGCGGGGGGTAAGAGAAAGACCAGCACGTTGAGGTAAGAGGTTAGCACCAGAGGGCAGACCACCATGACGCTGTAGAAGGTGGTCTTGCGGCGAATGTGCAGCACGAACTCCGGAAACATCTGACCGTCAGGCATCCTGTGAGTGTTCTCCAGCACGCTTTCCAGGTCCCACTCCCCTGCCACGCCGAACAATCGTGATGCCGAGACGTCCCATGGCAATCCGGAGGCGCGCACGTGGACCGTGTTGGAGGAGTCGAAGAGCGTCACGCCACAATCGTGCTCGTCGAAGGGGTAGCCCGTCATAATAAACCGACATGTGAAAGTCATCACGTAGGGCACGTTGAGGTGGATGGTGCCGTTGCGGTTCACTCTGGCCTCCTCCACCTCCTGCAACACCTTCAGCGTGCTGACGCCCTGCATGACCACGATGGACGGCAGCCACAGCGCCTGGCACGGCACCGTAACCGTTAGCGGCATCGCGTTGACGTCGCCGTCAGAAAAAAAGTCCGCCAGCGCGTCGTCCACGGCCAGAGCGGGGTCCGTCCACCAGAACTCGATCGTGGTCGTCATGCGCACTGTCTGGCGGGCCTCGTCCACGTCGATGATGGTCACGGGTGTCATCCTGACGTCCACATACAGCAGTTCTCGGTCCTCAGGGTTAGATGCTTTGGGCACGGGCGGCACTTTTTGTAAAATGGCGGCTCTGTCCATGAGCCAAGATCTCCATCGATAATAAGCGAGTCTCCTGGCAGAGTAGTTGCCAGGAAACTCGTTCAGCGAATCATTGGTCATGACACTCTTGGAGCACCCCAACAACCCTAAACTATAAGCCACGGTGACACAGAATGTTGCCATGAACAGCAAGTGAAAGCATGATGACCCCGCACGCCCGAACATTATGATAAGCTACTTTACGAGTCACGTGTATGAGACAAAGTTTATAGTCACATTCGAGGAGCAATAAATTTTAATTGCTCTAATAGTGTCTACACAAAAAGGGAATCCAGAATGCGCAATTTAAACTTATGAACGGTAAGGAACTAGCTAGTCCTTCTTGGGTTCAATCATATGGTGTGCATAAAAAGAGGTGTCCTCGCCACTTGACAGTCCCTTTTATTCAAACATTCAAGCCAGCATATTCACACATAAGAATCGAAGTCAGCGAAGTATTTTTTTTTGACAAACTGCAGACTAGCTTTTCGATCAGTCAGCCAGTCAACACGATGTAACGTTGGAAGCTGCTACTGGAATGAGAACATTTCAATAGAAATACAGGAGTCGCCAACGAATAAATGTGCCAGCCACGTTCCGTACAGTAATGCTACTGACAAGAAGTCAAAGCACTGCACGAGAGAGAGAGAGCGAGAGAGAGAGAGCGCGCTTCACGGATCTGGTCAGCACGTGCACAACGGGAGTTTTATGTAGGGGGAGCCTGTCATACTAACCTGAAATGTACCCTGTCCTGTTTACCTCTCTCATCACGCCCTGTAGTAAGTAAACTGTCGCAACAGCCTATATCAAACCGTACTCTGGTGCAGCAGCGGCTCAGTGAGTAGAGCGCTCGGCAGGCGTGCTGGAGGAGATCTAGTTTCGAATCCCGATGGTGACAAAAAAAGCCCCCCCCCCTCTTCCTCCACCCTCCCTCCCCCAGTAGTCGACATTCCTGTATCGTGGCTGCCTATGTTAATCAAAGATGGCGTCGAAAGAGCAGTGTGATTATGAAACAAAGAATGTGTACCGCTTATTTGGACCTCCTATCATTGTCAATGGGACTTACTTATTTACCTCGGGAATTTGGTCAGCTGTACGTTGTTGTGCAAGTACACTCCAATACAGACAAAACGCGTCCCGCTGCTGTTGTTGCAGAATGTGTTGCCAGGCTGCGTGCTTTGTCGCGTGATGCCTCTGTGTTTGTCTTGGGGGATGGGAATACCTGTGATCTTAACACCACCTCGCCCGATTCCCTCCAATATGTAACTTGTAAAACTACAATAAATAATACTTTGGATAAATGTTCCAAACGCTTACGTATCTTTTTTCGAAAGCTCCCATATGATACGCACATACTAGATCGCAATGCAATCCTATTACTACCCACCTATGATCAGAAGATGAGGAGAGAGTGAGAGGGAGACAGTGTTAATCAAGGTGTGGGATTCTGATGCAGAGGAGCAGCTGAGACGTTGTTTTGGACTGTACACACTGAAAGGTATTGACAGATTATGCCCCTGATGTTGTCTTAAGTTACTTGTTGTTTTTAGTGAAGAGATGATTTTGCCAAAGAAAAAGATTTAAAAAAATCCCAACATTCACAACAAACCATAGCTTACACAGAAATTGAAGACATATCTTATAGAATAAAATAAAGTATTTGCTGCGAGGGAAAATCAGAAGGGAAAATGTTACAAAAAAGACTTTAAAACAAGAAGAAAAAAGATGAGTGCAATATGTGCCTGCGAGCTATGCGCAGAATGATGAATCTTGCCTGTGTATGCTGTTACGTGCTTTAAAAATAAATATTGACTTTTAACTTGTACATTTGACATGTATTCGTTTATTATGAGTAATGATCTCGGCGGCTGTTTAGAGTCCTTAATGAGGTAATGAAGATTTGTTGAATTGAAGTTTAATTCAATTCAGGGTCCCACTAACCTCGTGCCCATGTTAAACCCGGTTATTCTTTTGCATGAACTGACTACATTGTGGTCGCTCAGTGATCCGTGCTGGGGTTTGAACATGAATGCGGCCAACCACTTGAGCAGCTCTTTGAGTAAGTCAATGCGCCTAATAAAAACACTTAAAGCATTGTAATTTAATGTAATGCTTATCATTGTATTTCATTTAAGTCATTTTAATTTAATTTAATTCAATTTTATTTGATTTGATTTTATTTAGTTCATTCCATTTAATTCTATTCAATTTATTTTAATTTCATGTAATGTAATTGTGTTTTTTTTTTATTTTATTCTAAAACTGCCACTGCGCTTAATTTCACGTGGCGGGGCACACGAGCAGTGTTTTTTTAATCAATAAAACCTCGGTCTGCTAAGTTTTAGAGACTTATTTAAACACGGACATCACTCTTTTGATTGTAACACTAAAATGCTAATACACAAGGATCATGTAAATAGTCAAATGTTCTGTCCTATTTTCATTCTATAATAATAATAATAATAATAATAATAATAATAATAATAATAATAATAATAATAATAATAATAATAATAATAATAATAATAATAATAAGGATGATGAATGGATGATGGATGATGCTATCACGCGCTTTCTCTTCATTCGAAATCAAAACGGTGGCGATCTGAAGAGATCCCTTTTACAGCAGTCGGAATAGAAATCAATTTTTATTTGTGCATCCAATATAATTATTGATGGGAGGGAAGAAACCGTAGTACCCGGAGAAAACCCGCGGTGCCCTGAAAAATCTCACATACAAGTCATGTAAGTTCGCCTCGTCCGGGGTTCGAATCCGCGACCTACGGCATTGGACAGCAGCTCACAATCAACTATTCCTTCTTTCTTTTTCTTTTTTTTTTCTTTAGTTCTTTCTTTCTTTCTTTTCTTTCTGTCTGTCTGTATTTCTTTCTTTTGTTTTTTTCGCTCGTTCATGCATTCATTCTTTCTTTCTTTCGTTCTTTCTTTTCCTTTCTTTCTTTTTTTTCTTCTTTCTTTTCTTTTCTTTTCTTTCATTTTTTCATTAATTCATCCAGGTATCCATACATTCATCGTTTCTAATCTTTCTTTAAATGAAGGTTTTTAACGTTTTTTTAAATGTGGTTTTTGAATATGCACCTTATTACTTTCCTATCTTATTATGGTTTCAACATTGTGGGAACACAGACCCGGGGAGACGTAGGGATGACCCCTTAAATGTAATGTACGCCATGAAAATACTAATGATACACGAGGGCCATGTGAAATTTCAACAAGCGGATACATTTTGCAATTGTATCTAATGGAGAACAGTTATTTCCAATGTGTTGGTTTTTGAAGTGGAAGGGTGGAATACAATGCAATACAATGCAATGCAATACAATACAATGCAATGCAATACAATACAATGCAATGCAATGCAATACAATACAATGCAATGCAATACAGTGCAATACAATACATTACAATGCAATACAATGCAATACAATTTAAAGCAATGCAATGTAATACAATGTAATACAATGCAATGCAATACAATATAATGCTATGGAATACAATACAATGCAATACAATATAATACAATACAATACAATACAATAATCCTATAACCAATAAACAAAACCACTAATCATTGGTTCGCCGTGCATGCATGAATAAGTGTAATGAAGTTCACGTAAGGCTAAACCCGCGAAACGAGTTCAAGGACACTTGATAATGAATGAATTTATTAATATATCAAATTAAACAACGTATACTATCACCGTCACCACCACCACCACCACCACAACAACAACAACAACAATAACAAAAGTAACAGCAGCAACAACCAAAGACTTCTGCAACAGAAGGCCCGCTCAGGGAGTTGCGCCCCTTACCCCCATTTACTTCCGTCTATTGTTTAGGTGACGTCATTTGGATCCAAACCATTTTTAACTAGCTGCGGAAAGCCAAAGAGGAAATAAAGGGCATCTGTCGGTTAGCAACGGGAGGTCTGACTCCTGCAATCTGGCAATAGGACGGATGTGTTATTCATCAAAACTGCACAATTGATCGAAACCTATTAACGACTGACGTAACAACAATATGGCGCGCAGTGTCCGCAAGGGAAAACGGGATAGGCCACAGTAAAAAAAAATTAAAAATCAATTGACGCCATCTACCCTTTGGTACCCGATCATTATGTTTTCCTCGTATAGTTGTTAGCAATAATGCACACACATCTGTTTTAGTTTGAGCCTAAAATAGTGTGTTTGTGAACTCTAAAATAGGTATTTGCTTATTGTGTGTTCGTGCGCTTTGAGAATCCTTTGGCTATAAAAGGAAATATAGATAGCCAAAGGATAGGGCACTGGCTAGGCAACGCTTCGCAAAGCAACAACACTGGGCTCGGTTGTTACTTAGATGGGTGAACGTGCTTGGAAGGCAATTATTTTCAACATCGAACGACCCAAAATATTAAAATAAGCACACTCCACACCCCCAAGCCTCCCAGCTGTGCTTGGGTACATGGCTTTTTTAGAACCGGGGAATGTAAAAGAAGCGAGAGAGAGGAGGATGATTGGCATTGACCTGGTGAAGCTCCTTATTGCTGGTTGTTGTTGAAGTTGCTGCTGTTGTATTTAAAAAAAATCTTTTTCTAAATAATAGTATCACGTGCAGGTATTAAAAATAAAACTTCAATTTACTTTTAAAGTCGCAACAATATTGTTAAGTGCATCTAGACCACTGGCTTCCCTGACCATTACACACACACACACACATACACACACACACACACACACACACATACACACACGTACACAGAACACCAAAACTGGGTTTTACTAAGAATGTAAGAATTGGAAAGTGATTTTAGACAGAAAAGGGTTAGGGCAAGGGTTAGTTGCAGCGCTGCAACTAGCCCTTACCCTAACCCTTTTCTAGAAAGTTGACCTATTTCGTCCCCTATAGGCGACGAAATAGGTCGAATTTTGTTCAAAAATTCATTGGAAATTCACTGTATTTTCTCCGTCCCGGATAGAGCACTCCTGTGTACTAAAAACACTCTCATGCACTACAACTGCACTCCCATGCACTAAAAGAGCACTCCCGCGCACTTAGAAAAAAAGTGGGTGGCTGGAAAACTCTGGGTGACTGATACACTCACCCATTTTCTGCATAAAAAGCAAGGTCAGTCACCCATTTCAAGGCTTATGTGTACGCACCCTAACACACACACGCATACACCCAAACACACACATGATGTCATATTTTAACCAGCAATGGTACTGCATAGGCCATACACAGTGTAACAAGAACCGAGATTTAAACACAGCACAGTTTGAGCTTTTGCCTAGTTTAGTCAGTGTAAACTTAGAAGGTTAATGTTAACCTGAAGCAGACGACAGAAGAGGTTCTATGGTACACATTTCTTATGCTGACGATAGCCAAGTAGGCAATGACATCATCGCAGCTTAACGTTAGAGCCGATTTTAAAGCCAATCGGAACACAGCGGGATTAGGTAGAACTAGTTCTGCCTGGTTAGACAGAGGCCAGGTAGAGGGTCATCCTGCATTCAAACGCCGAGCAGTACATAGTTACGCTCTAACAGAAATCTCTCCACTGACAGACTAGGGAAGCAGGGCTTGTTGAAAATTCGAATTCAATCAAGTTAGCCACGGCCTGACATTGTCAAAAAGGCAAATGAACATACATTTGTTTCATCGTGATGTATTTATATTATTGTTGAATTATGTTTGTAAAATTTGCTATGCTTAGAATTGAATTGTTAGTCCAATGTTGCGTGACCACGTGGCGAGCACGACCGGTTTTGAGGCCATGTTGAATACCGTACGGACCCGCTGTTGTTTAACCTATATATATATGCTTGCAGACCAGTGGCTGTACTAGAGAATGTGTATAATATTAATTAATTCTTTATGTGTATAGTTAGCCATGATTTATATTTATATATGTATAGGAAATTAGAGTGGAGATTCCAGTGGACCACGGATTTAGCAGAATGTTCGTCGCTTATATATAGAGATGTGGAGCTAATCACTGAGAGCTACGTCGGCCTTCAGTGAGACGCTCTGCACACACCTATTATACAAGGTTGTGCAGAATTTCGTCTCATATGTTACAGATGAGCAGGTATTGTATCGTGAGCCCAACTAGGTGAAAGACAAGACCAAGTCGTCGCTGAACGTTGGTCTGCAGAGGCATCTAATGCACTGAGCGGTGAGAGACCACTAGTCTAGCCACAAGGAGCAGAATCCACCACAACACAGCTTATCGAGGAAGCAACCACAACACAGCTAAGTGCCTATCGAAACAGTGCACTAAAACTGTATCAAAGAACCACAGTAGTCCACTCTTCCAGAACTCTGACCATTAGGGCAGAAAGTATCCAGCGCCCGATGATGATAAAGTAGCTGCCTAGCACTATCAAGAGCGACCCATTCGCATTGACATTTGAACTTTTAAGTTAGTTTTGTACTTCGAAGATCGTGTATATAGTAGAGGAAATAAATGTGTGATATTTACTGTTATCAAATGGCTGGACTACCTATGTTTCATAGCCGTGTGAGAGCTAGTGTGACAGTGATCTTTTACCATTTTTCTATCTATCTCTGTACCCCAGCCTAACCACAGACCGAGCTAAACAAATAAATGTATTAAGTTAAGTCACAGGGAGATTACTAGCGATCCCCATAGACTAAGGGCGAGTGGGTAATAGCATTCCATTGTGCAGAGCCCAGCAACAATAGACCCACCGTCTCACACAGAATGACCTTGTAATAATGGCTGCAGCGAAATAAAACATGAAACTTCAGCTAGCTAGTATTTGCCATCTTTGACTGCAAAAATGTTTTGTGAGTACAGCCGCATGTATCGTTCTTCAAAGATAAGGGTTTGCCTAGAAACCACGTGGGACCATGGAACAAGACACAGAACTGCTAGCATTCAACGTTTACTATATTGAGAAAGAAAACCAATACTTACGCTGAAAGAATACCACATTGGACACACACATGCATGAAGCTTATGTATTAACAATTGCTATTTATAAGATTGTGCCATATAACCTACACGTTGAAATTTTAATAAATTATCTGTTCTGTTCTGTTCAGATCGTACATAAATTAAAGGAATGCTAAAGGACACACACAAACAAGACAACAAAAAACCTCACACAATACAAGGCCAGTTTTGGAGAGGACGCATGACGAAGGGCTTAACTCTCTCCATTGTCCCTGCTAGGGTTTGGTCTCGACACATACATACAAGACAACAGAAAACCTAACACAATACAAATCCAGTTTTGGAGCAGACACATGACGAAGGGTTTTAATTCTCTTCAATTGTCCCTACTATGGTTTGGTCTTGACACATACCTACAAGACAACAGAAAACCTCACACAATACAAAGCCAGTTTTGGAGCAGACGCATGACGAAGGGCTTAACTCTCTTCATTGTCCCTGCAATGGTTTGACCTCGTTATTTGTTCAAATTAAAGGGATCCACTGTGACCACGCCACCTCGACACACACTTTTAACATTCATAGTGAGGGTTGCCCCGCTGAATTTTTTTAAAAGTTAGCATTGTTGTAGCTTATGTATTCACGTGTTCCTCTTCATCATTATGTGGAACCATGTATGGCAACTTAACATCCAGCTCACAGTACAACTCTCAGTACAACTTATGTTAATCTGATGAATAAAAATTGATGCAACAACAACAACAACCAGCTCACAGAGAGAAGGAATGGCACAAAGTTTGTCCGTTAACTGAGTGATTCACAGTGATTTGTTTGCAAGCTAGCAAAGCAAATTCGTCAGCCTGACGGACTGCACCCCGATCAGAGCAGTTCAATGTCCGACCTCTGCACGTGCCGAGAGACACGTGACAATGGATACACTAATGGAGATTAATACTGTTTTTGTTTTGTTTTCTTTGTTTCCGATATATGAGCCACAGTACTGAAAGTAGTGCGTAATTATAGTGTTTGTGTTGTTATTGCAGATAGTCTACAGTCTGTGTCAATGGACGGGAGGGAATGATAAAGGTGTCCCCGTTGGGAAGGGAGGCCTTTGGGACTTACTTTTTCTCTAGGCCAGCTTAATGAGGGCAATGCCAGTCTCCTCTCTACCTCGCAGCTTTTCCTTCCTCGGTTGTAAACAGGCCCAAGTCACCATTGGCCGATGGGCGGACTGGGCTGTGTGGTTGCGCTGGATTCAAATGTGTATTGTGTCATTTGGTGGTTGCCATCCGAGCGTAGTCATCCATCCAAGTACTCACCCGACGCTGTTTAACATCAAACATTGCTAGTGTGTGTCCAAACCACTACAACGCTCCGCCACCCTACATCCTATACGGGACACCCTACACCCTGCACCATACCAAGTGATGAAGAAAAACTGCTAAAGAAATCGCATTGAACATTGAACAGTTATAGTTATTAAATTACATTTAATTAAAGTCATGTTAGAATTTGATAAAAAAAAAAAAAAAAAAAAAAAGGTAAAAGCACATACATACGACTGGTGTCATTCTATTTGTATTGTTGTGTGTCCACTAGCTGTTTTTCCCTTGAGGCCAAGTAAACTAGTCATTTGATAAGTAAAAAGCATTTCTTAAAGTGAGCCAATGATACTTTAAAACCCGAGAACAAATATAAATTGTATGTGACCAAGCACCGTGATTAGCCTTTCACATCGCTTTGGGATTTTGGTAAAGAACGTCTGATAGAGGTAGCACAACGCTCCATCTATCTACAAGTCTTATTCCCCTTGTAAGATAAGCGTATCTTCTCCAGGATATCATCACACGGAAGCAGCCTAAAAGCGTTCTGAAGAACAACAAAAACACGCGATTTTAATCGCCAGCCAAGTGGCCTCATTCGGGCTGCATTTTTCAGCCAAAGTAGAACCATCCAAGACAGGCGGGAACAGGACCTATATTTATACTCTTATTCGAAAGAGGGTATCTGACAAGCCTGACACTTGAAAGTTAATTAGTTTTATCCCGCTGCGAGAATCGATAATCACGACTTGTTCATCGGAACTATAATATTAACTTCAGCTTTGAAGACCATCGTCCTATCGCGGCTCTAACAGTACACCACTGACAGCAAGGTATTGTGTGTGTGTATGAAAAGCAGTTACCAGCATGCAAGCTTGTTTTTGTAGTGTCCTGTAGGGTGCATGATGATGTGTTCGATTAATTACTATTGTACTTGTAAATAGAATACATGATAGTGATTTTTGATTGCATGCCTACGAGGCAGTACTAGGTACCAATCATAACAGCGAGTTGTTCAAATTACATGTTGTTGGTGATTAGTATGCCTGCATTATTTGTAAGGAAAAATACCGTGTAGTCTGTGTATTCTTAAATGTGTGGACGTGAGTACCTCCGGCATTCTGCTGTATTTATTTATTTTTCTTTTTATTTTAACAACTTTATTATTACCAAGGTGAAATTCGGGCACTTTCGTTTCGAAAGTACAGCAACCCTAAATGAAGCGCTTTACCCAAGGTACATACTGGTCAACGGTACTCACCCGTCTAGGACATGAGCGTCAGGATCTTTAAAGTCCGTTATGATGGCGGCACAGACTAGGCCTCGGTTTATACTCTCATCCGAAGGAGTAGGAAACGGGAGTAAAGTGTCTTTCCCAAGGACACAACACAATGCCCCGGCCTGGGCTCGAACTCGGTATCTTCAGATCCGCAAGCCAACGCTCTAACCACTGGGCCGCCGCGCCTTCCAAAATACAGGATCGTATAGAGTGATTGTCACGAAATGATGTAAAAATTGTATGACTTTTTATACCAGCCTTGAGGGAAGAAAAATACAAATAAAAAACATTTAATGACTATGAAAAAATGAACCTTGTTTTGTTTTGATTTGTTCCATTGCAGTAGGTGTACCCTATCCTATCCTGTCCCGTAACCCGAAGATCGTAGGGGCACCACAGATGATCGTTTAACCAGCATACTCCATCTTTCTCTGTTCTCAGCAGCCCTGATGGCTTCGCTCTGTGTCAAACCAGTCCATTCTTGAATGTTGTCCTCCCACCTCTTTTTCGGTCTCCCTCTTCTTCTACCTCCTTGCACTGTGCCTTGCACAATAGTCTTTGCAAGGCCTGATGATCTGGTGACGTGGCCATACCATCGGAGTTTCCGTTTCTTCAACACTGTGAGCAGGTCATCGTGTTGTCCAATGGCTTGTGTGATGGTTTGTCGGACTTCGTCGTTGGTTATGTGTTAGGTATAGGAAATGTCCAGAAGTCTTCTGAAGCACCTCATCTCCATGCTTTGTATTCTTCGTTGGAGATCTGCTATGAGGGTCCATGCTTCGCAAGCATATAGGAAGATGGAGATGACAAGGGAGCGCAGCAGTCTTACTTTGGAATGTAGACTGATGGTCCTGTCTTTCCAAATGGGCTTCAACCTTGTCAGGGCAGCAGTTGTTTGTGCGATCCTGGAGAGGACTTCCTATCGGGACCCATTGTCTGATATAATGGCTCCTAAATATTTGAAGCTATGCACTGTGTTGAGGGATTGGCCTTGAACTGTGATGTCCGTGTTGATGCCATTGGTGTTTTTGGTCATCATTTTGGTCTTCTCTGCACTTATTTCCATTCCATAGGCTCTGGAGGTGGTGTCAAGCCTCTATACCAGCTGTTCAAGTTCTTGTTCCTTTCAAGCCAATCCATCAATGTCATCTGCAAAACGAAGATTGGAGATTGCTCTACCCCCTATGCTGACTGTGCCTTCATGGTCTGCAAGTGCATCTGACATGATGCGCTCTAGGAAGATGTTGAAGAGTGTTGGAGAGAGTAGGCATCCTTGACGCACACCGATTGTTGTTCTGAACCAGTTCCCGATGGCGCTGTTGTGGAGGACTGCACTGGTAGCCTTGTCATACAGACTTTTGATGACTTCAATAATTCTAGGGCTGATGTTGTACACTTTCATTGTTGCCCATTCATTGTTGCAGTAGGTGTACATGAAGTTAAAAAAAAGTAAATAATAAATCAATACAAAAATAAATAAATAAATAAATAAATAAATAAATAAATAAATAAATAAATAAATAAATAAATAAATAACTTAGTCTACTGTTGGAAATGCATTCTTAAAACACATGCGCACACAAAAGCACACACAAACATACACCCATACACACATCTTCACACACACACACACAGTAAAAATACTAGACTCTAAGGACAGTTCTAGAACATTCTGTTTACCGATGAAATCCGATGTGAAGATGGGAGTGCATCTTCTAGATCATAATCAGCCGAAAACCGAAGCCCTCACAAGGGATTACCAAATGGTTTATGCTTTGGATGAGAAGCCGATAAACTATCGATTGTCAAGGAAACGTCTGTATCACGGAATCAAGGATTGGCGAGTTTTTCCTTGGGTTCGTTAACCGTGAGTTGACTTGCCAACGTGCATGGTTGTCACCATAACATAAACAACCTTCCTTCAAGTTGTTTTTCTTTGTTTTGGTTTTTTAGAAATATTTTTGGCCGTTAATAAAGCAAAGGTAGAGTACCCAGCTACGACCAACACTGATCTTGAATGGCGGATGGGTGACTGTTCAGAAGAACGGAACAAGGCACTCACACATCCCGCAGTCGAGCCAATTATGCCCGTGCTTCACATTTCTACAGAACTGTGAAAGACAAAACAGGGATGGGGATTGAGGTAGGCTCAGCCCTTGCAAAGCTAGTTCTGAGAAAAGGGGGCGGTGAGGGGATGGAGGGGGAAGGGGGCTTTTACATCTCCATTTTGAGCGAAAAGTTGAGAGTTAATACCGTTTAGATAGTTTAGGATACCCTTGGTAACCATTATGAAGCATGGCTTCATACAAAATAAAATCAGACACTTGCTAACGAATAAGAGACGAGGGAAGGAGGGAGGGGGGAGAGCTAAGGATGGGTGATGGGGTGGGTGGTGACGGTGGTCTGAATCAAAACAAAACAAATGGAGGAATGACGACGATGATTATGGGAGGCAAGGTCAGAAACATTTAAGGAAGAGATAAGTTTTCAAGTTGGATTTGAAAGTAGCTGTGTTTGGAGAGCTGCGAAGAGAGAGGGGAAGCCAGCAGAGGAGAGTTTGTAGCGGGGTAGGTGAAGCATGAGGGTTGTCGGAGGAAGAACGAAGATTTCTAGAAGGCTTATAGAATTGAATGTTCTGGGTGAGGTAGGAAGGGGCTAAGCCATGGACGCACTTGTAACAGAAAATAGCAATTTTGTAGTTAATTTTATGAGACACTGGAAGCCAGTGGAGTGAATGTAGAAGGGGAGTGATATGATCAGATTTTTTTATTTTTGAGAACCAAACGTGCAGCTGAGCAGGTTGGAGCAGATAAATAGAAGAAGAAGGAAGTCCAGTCAGGAGAGAGTTACAGTAGTCTAAGCGTGACAAAACAAGAGAGGAAATGTGTTTGACAGTAGCGTCAGTGGTCAGATGTTTGCGGACAAGGCTTATTCTACGGAGATGAAAGTTGCATGTTTGACAGGTTTTACCGGAGCGCCTCAGGGTACCGTTTTGTCACCATTTTTGTTTACATTGTATACATCTGATTTTAAAGTGCAAGGCGAGTCATGTCATCTTCAGAAATTTTCTGATGACTCTGCCATGGTCGGTTGTATCCTTGATGATGGTGAGTACTCGTACAGAGAACGTATTGATGATTTTGTGTCTTGGTGTGACTCCAACTTTTTGGTATTAAATGCAAGTAAAACAAAGGAAATGATTATTGATTTTCGCAAAAAGAAAAACACTGTCCTCCCTGTTGTCATCAAGGGTGAGGCTATTGAGATTGTCAATGAGTACAAGTACTTAGGAGTAGTTTTAGACAACAAGCTAAGTTGGTCTAGTCATATTGATGCTGTTTCCAAAAAGACACAGTCAAGATTGTTTTTCCTTCGCAAACTAAGATCATTCAATGTGTGTAACAAGATGTTGAATATGTTCTATCAGAGTATGGTGTGCAGTGTGATTTTGTTTGCATCGGTGTGTTGGGGAGGGAACGCCTCTGCGCGGGACAAGGGCAGACTTAATAGACTGATAAAGAAAGCGAGTTCTGTTGTAGGCGGGAGCCTTGATCAAATTGAAATTGTTGTTGAGAAGAGGCTTGCCAGCAAGTCCAGGGCTGTTCTGATTGATCCAGAGCATCCCCTCCACGGCGCACTGTTGCATCTCCACAGTGCACGGAGCGGTAGATTTACCATGCCACGGTGCCGAACGGAGCGTTTTCGGCGCTCCTTTATCCCTGCAGCTGTTAGATTTTTTAACGGTAACCGAAATACTGTTATGGTCACAGATTTAGAGTAGGCCTAATGCACTTTAGTCAATATGTGATTGTTGTTTTACTGTTGCTGCATTCCTTCATTCCTGCAGCTGTCTGATGTTTTGTACTGTGGGCGGCGGCCGAGCACTGTTGGGGGTCTCAGAGTTTCGGAATGTTTTTATTTTTATTTTTATTCAGTTATTTTTATTTTTATTTGTTATTTTTTATTTTTATTTTTATTTTTATTTTTATTTTTTATTTTTTAAATGGTGTGCGTGTCGGTGTGTGATGACTGTTGTTCTATAGTCTTGGTGGTTGTTGGTGTGATGCTTGGAATTTTAGTATATGTATTATATTGTTGTTGTCTTCTTGATGACTGTTGTTTACTAGTTTTAATAATTCTGGTGTGATTGCATATGGTGTGTGTGTCGGTGTGTGATGATGGAATTTTAGTATATTTTTATATTGTTTTGTTGTCTTCTTGATGACTGTTGTCTATTAGTTTTAATAATTGGTGTGATGCTTGGAATTTTAGTATATTTATTATATTGTTTTGTTGTCTTCTTGATGACCTGCTGATGACGAATTTAATTTCCTTATGGATGAATAAAATAGTATGAGTATGAGTATGAATTCCGACATGGAGAGGGTGTTGTCAAGAACGACACCAAGGTTTTTGACAGAAGATGACATAGGAAGAGTGGTCTGGCCAAGAGTGACAGTGTCTACAGAGGAAGAAGACAGGTTGTGTTTGGTACCTGTGAGCATGACTTCAATACCCCCAAACTTACCCACCAGACCCCATACACAAATGAGGAGTTTGGGAGAGTTTTCCAGAACAAAAGTAAGTGACTGGTCTATCGAAGAAGATACATGTAGAACAGATTGATAAAACGGTGTAGGAACGAGAAAGAACAAAGGAGAGAGGCAGCAACCGTGGGTATTTAAAGCACTAAATTTTCAGAAACAGGGGATACAATTTATACAGAAACCCCCAGTACTCCCACGGGGGGAGTAATCAAGTTCATTTATATTATTTATGTTATTCATTTTTTTTCTTTTATTTCATTGTTTTAATATCGCGCTTATCCAGCTCAAAAGCTGCTCAGGGATACAGGCTCTAACTAAAACTGCCCGAGGAACCCATCTGCTGCCATCGGCACAAGTTGTGTTAAGTGGTATGGTTGCAAATCAACTATACATGTAAAGACTTGATTGAATGTAGGCCTAAGTAGTCTAAAATCGCCTGTACGCAAAGAGACTTTAAAATCCCGAAATTGAATTGATTTGAAATGTGAGTGCACACAGAGGACATGCAACGTTTTCTGTGGATTGCAATCGAACAACTACATTAAAGTTAGCTATGCAGGATAGTTTGGAGGAGTATGTGGAATTGTGTGTTTATATGCGTGAATGTTTGTGTGTGTGTGTGTGTGTGCGTGTGTGTGTGTGTGTGTGGAGAAAGAGAGATTGAGAGAGATATCCGAACGCCTGAAACTAGAGAATGGGGCCACCGCTTTTGGGAAAATGGGGCCACCGCTTTCGGGAAAATGAACAATTTAAACTCTCTAATCAGCTTTTCAGCAGGTAACAGATATTTGATGTAAACTTATCTGAGTAAAAAAAACGGAGCCTAAATGCAGTATAATCTATTTGTAAACGAAATACACACACACGCACACGCACACGCACACACACATTCACACACAAAGCGTTTTTCTAGAATGTTCTGATTTGGCACCAGAACAGTGGGAGAAAGTGAAAGGAGGAACGAGTGACGCAATTCTGCAGTTGTTTAATTCGTTCACTCCCACCTTTTTTCGTAGCATGACCTGAGATTGACTCGTGATCGTCCGCAGCGAACTCCAGTTGGCGTCCATTTAGCGTGGTGACAGTCACACGAAGCTAAAAGGCCCCAATTTGAAGGCTTTGTTCACTTTTGGCGAAAACGGGTTTACCAAAAATTTAGTATTACACAATGATGAAGTGGGCTTTCGTTGCTTAAGCCCTACCGCTAAAGTTCGAATTTTCCATTTGGTTTCTGACAGAAAGTTATTTACCCTGTGGTAACGGTACAACGGTGTGACCTTTGACCCTAGTTCTGAGTGAACTTCGCGGATTGAAATTTGCGTCTTTGGTGTCAGTGGTAGGGTAGGGTCTATTTTATCAACCAAAACTAAAAACCTTTACGAGCAAGTGTTTTTACGGGTTCTGTCTCTTACTGGCTTTGTTGAATCCTATTTTTAGCTCCAAGCTTTTGGCAAGCCCTTGTTATTAATAGGCACAAAAATTACGGAATTTATTCATTTAAAAGATAACTATACTTTCGAAAGAGTCTTTTTTTGTTGTTGTAAGCTTTTTTTTTACAGAGGGGCAACACTTACTGTGAATGTTAAAAAAATCTGTCAAGGGGGCGTGGTCAAAGTGTGTCCCTTTAAAAAGTAGAGATGCTGCTGCTGCTGCTGCTGCTGCTGCTGCTGCTGCTGATGATGATGATAATGATGATGATGATAGTGATGATGAAGATGCTGATGATGATGATTATGATGATGATGCTGGTGATGATGATGATGATGATGATTCAATTCAATTCACTTCACTTCAATTCAATTCAGTTCAATTCAAACAACTTTATTTATCCATATTTGGCAATTACAATGGGGGTATGAGTGCTCTCTAATTATAAAAACAATTGATGATAATAATGATGCTGCTGCTGCTGCTGATGATGATGATGATCATGATAGTGATGATGATGATGATGATGATAGTGATGATGATGATTATGATGATGATAATGATGATGATGGTGATGATGATGATGACGGTGATGATGATGACGATGACATAGTCTTTTTTAGCGCAGGTATCCGTGGATAAAGTTCATACTCATTGCGCTTGAAAGGAAACGAGAGTGACCATCAGAATGATGTTTTTAAAAGTTCAAATGTACATTACTCTTTACAGATAGGTCCAGCAAATATAGGTGCAGTTTAATTTGATGCTTTGAAATAAAATGTCTGAAGAAAGAAGACAGCCATATTTGAGAGTATAATAGCTTTAACATGCGTATTTCGCTACCCATTCGGACAAAATTCGGGCTGCGTTCTCAGCTAAAGCGCGGCAGCCGCAAAAGCAGCGCCACCTAGGGCAAGGGGGAACAAGTCCTATAATGCATGTTGTATATGTGTAGCAACACATACGTTGGTGTTTTGGGTTCTCGCTCACCCATCAAGGACATGAGCGTCACAATCTCTAAAGTCCGTGCGGTGGAGCGAATGCGCAAACAGACAAGACCTCGGTTTATACTCTCATCCAAAGAAGTAAGTGACCTGGATCACCGACTAGAAACAAGAAAAAATGGACAGGCTATTATTACAGAGTTTCACGAAAACTAACTACTCAGACGTTCTTTCGGGCGTGTTACATAACTGCTCTCGTTGTTTTATGTGAATTTGAGTGGATCGAGCTCCTATTCCTAATTTAATTGCCTCCATTGGGAACTAACACAAGACTCGTCGGCAAAGCTTACGTTGTCGATTCCAGTTCTTGCGGGCGATCTTAGTAAGTTGTTCCACAGTATAATCAAAAGCTACAACACGATGACATGCTCACAGTGGTGAAAAAACGTAAACTCCGATGGTATGGCCACGTCACCAGATCATCAGGTCTTGCAAAGACCATCCTGCTAGGCACAGTGCAAGGAGGTAGAAGAAGAGGGAGACAGAAAAAGAGGTGGGAGGACAACATTCGAGAATGGACTGGTTTGACACTGAGCGAAACAATCAGGGTTGCTGAGGACAGGGAAAGATGGAGTAAAAAAAAAAAGGTAAAGGTAGTCCCATAGCCTTGTGGCCGTAGGGGAGCGTGATGTTGGAGATCACACTTATCTTGGGCCAGCGTAATGAGGGTGATGCCCAACTCTCTCCCTCGCTGCTTTACCTTCCCCACCCTCAAGAGAGTAGGTACTCAATCACAGTTGAGTCAACTGGGGGCGTTGTTGTTTGTCGCTTCACTAGCGGTCACCCATCCAAGTGCTAACCGCACCGGACGGTGCTTCACTTTCGACACAGTAGCGAGTGCTCCAACCACTGCACTATCCGACACCCCATGTCCGACACCGAAAGATGGAGTACGCTGGTTAAACGATCATATGTAGTCCCCTACGACCTCCGAGTTATGAGATAGGATAGGATAGACAATTAATAACGTCGTCATAAAAAACGTGTCTTGGTGTAGCGAATTGGCACGTGTTTATAAATTCGAACTTACCATCTCAAGGTCTTACCGTAAGACTGCAACAAAAACTATTCTCTCTTCTTTGTATTGAACTAGAAGAAGTATTCAAGATAGGCTAAGGTTACAGTTGCTGCCAGAGTTCTATCCCTTCTCTTCTGTTGAAAACGCGTGTTTTCAAGGTACAAGAAACAAGATAATTTACTGTCCCCATTAAACACAAATAAAATTTGACCATGAGGGCGACACGACATAAACACGAAAACATGAACAGTACAATATCTAAATAAACGAATAAAATGTCAGAAATAACATTTTCTGTCTTTTGCTCTCTCTCTCTCTCTCGTTCTTCCTTAAAAAATAATTACGTATTTGTTTTTAAAGAAGAAAGATTTTAAAATGATAATATATCATCTATGACACTGCAACAAGCTTTGTCAGTTTTTGTAAACAAAATCAAACTTTCCTCTTTCACAATTTGTCCAACACTTTTGTTTTCATTTGGAGGCATTTTCACACATTGACGGGTAAGTTAATTTTGTAATGGGTCCATTTGTCAGATTCTTTGTCGCTTTTTTGAAAACAATCACTCATTTCCCTTCGGTTGCAGGCACTTTTAACTTATGCCAGCACGTGGATTACACGTGAAAATTGTGCTCGTTTTGCAAACAAAGGAAATCCATTTAATTCAGATGGTTAAGAAGATTGGAGAAAAGCCTTAAGGGCAGCAAACACGAGTGTCAAAGTCGGGCTGTTGAAATCCTTTGAAACGCAAGAATTAGAAGCTCTTCTCTTCAATGTGGCAAAAAAAAAACGCGGTGCATAAAATATAAAATGGTTTTCTTTTTGGGTGCAGCGAGGTGTTCGTCCCCGTTGATCTCCAAGAGGAGAAGAATTGATGTTACGTGTATCTTGAATTTAAGGATAAGCCTTTTTATAAAAGCGTATGTACTCTACTGCATTATGACGCAGTTTTCCGGTTACCTGGATTTAAGGATAAGACGAATATTTCAGAAAATTCATCCTACAGTAAGAAAATACTATTTGCTTAAATATATATTCATACATTTTGTGTTAGTTTGCGTGTGTCTGTGTGTGTGTGCATGCGTATGTATGTATGTGTGTGTGTGTGTGTGTGTGTTTCAGAGCTTTGGGAAATTTCAATATAAACGTCCTGCCCAAAAGAGTTGTAAAAGATAAGCAGTAAGTGTCAGACGTCATTTTAATTGATAAAAAGCCTACACAATTAAGCATAGCGAAGAGATTTAGATTTTTTTTTTAGATTTTAATGCTTTATTGTCCCTTTTTATCGGGAAATTCTGGGCCGCCTCCCCTGTGGAAGGCGTAGTCGCAGCCTGTGGCGCGCCCAAACCCAACCTACCTAACATTAATTGTGATTTTTAAAATTTAGAAATTCTTTAAATTTTTGAAATTTTTTGAAATTTTGCTGGGGGAGCAAACCGGAGTAACCGGAGAAAACCCCCGAGACGTTGCCCGAGTCGAAAATAAATAATATTCGGTGAAACATAACGCCCCGATGCAGGATCGAACCCACACCTGTCAGGCGCCATTGGTTTCTGGCCTGTGGACAAGGCAAGTTAGTCCCGCCTTAGCCCACTTGGCCACAACGCTCGCACACACTGACTGCATACTGCATAAGCTTATAGTCGTCGCTCTGTATAAGTGGTTTTTCTGATTTAATTGTAATCGTTCTTTTATAGCGCTTTGCCATCTCTAGAGCCGCTCCAGGCGCTGCCCGATACGGGATCTAACTCACGCCGCACGAGGCGCTCACTTGTATCCTTTGGGCGCATAGTCTGACGCCCACACAACTGAGCACCACTCTGGGCGACAGGGAATTGGGGGAGAAGGGACACAGTGCTTGCTGGGTTATCTGTGCAGTTGGCACTCGCTCGTCTAGGGCATGAGCGTCAGGATCTTTAAATTCCTTGCTATGGAATGCGTGCGTGCACAAGCTAGACCTCATCCGTGCTCATCCTTTTAAAAAAAAAAGTCGGTGCCTCGAGCGCCTTTAGTTACTGTTTGGGCCGGCGCCTTGAGCAACTCTTGTGCTAGAGAAGCGTTATATAAGAACAGCTATAATCATGTCAGTGGTTTGACCTCGTTTTCCAACGTGGCATAAGGAGAACTGGATCACCATGAAGTGCGAGCCAATCCAGCAAATCATGGAGTGGGGAAACAGCAAAGAGGCATTCAACACCCTCAAAAAGCTGACAAATCCCCAGCAGAACAGAACTTCTACGACTGAGAACCACGATGGAGGCCTCCCGATAGAAAGCACAGCCGTTCTAAAACGATGAACTGAATACTGCCATGAGCTCTATAACCAACCCATAAAACCTGACGTGAACCTGTTGACTACTGGAAATCCGGCAGCCACTCCAGAGCCGCTGCCAATACTGAAACAAGAATTAGGGCAGGCAGTATGAAGATTGGAAAAGCTCCAGGTCCTGACAACATTGCAGCAGAACTGCTGAAGCTTGGCGGTGAGGAGATGACGCGAGTCTTATTGGCCATCAGGCAAATAAATCTGGGGAAAAAAAGAGTGGCCACTCGAGTGGACTCGATCACTCATAATTCCGCTCCCACCCCCCACCCCCTCCCAAAAAAAAGGAAACATGAAGCAGTGCAAGAATTCCATAACAATAAGCCTTATTAGCCATCCCAGCAAGACCATGCAGAAAGTTATATTGAACAGACTGGAGAACCAGGCAGAAGAGATACTCGCAGAAGAGCAGGCAAGTTTCAGACCAGGAAGGAGCACAGCTGAACAAATCTGCAACTGCCGTATCATGATCGATAAACACCTTCAACACCGAAAGGGCCTATACCGCAACTTGCTATCTTATCCTATCCTATCCAATCCCGTAAGTCGTTTCGACATCACAGATGATCGTTTAACAAGCACACTTCATCTTCTCTGTCCTCTGCAACCCTCATGGCTTCGCTCAGTGTCAAGCGTCCATTCTCGAATGTTGTCCTCCCACCTCTTTTTCTGTCTCTTTCTTCTTCTGCCTCCTTTCATTATACCTTGGTCTTTCCAAGGCCTGATGCTCTGGTGATGTTGCCTACTATCGGATCTTTTAGTTTCTTCACCACTGTGAGCATTTCATCGTGTTGTCCAATGGCTTGAATGATGGTCTGCCGGACTTCGTTGTTGGTGATGTGCTGGGTATAGGAAATGCCCCGAAGTCTTTTGTAGCACCTCATCTCCATGCTTTGTATTCTTCATTGTAGATCTGTTGTGAGGGTCCATGTTTCGCAAGCGTATAGGAAGATGGAGATAACAAGGGAGCGCAGCAGCCTAGGAATGTAGACTTATGTTCCTGTCTTTCCAAATGAGCTTCAACCTTTTCAGGGCAGCAGTTGTTTGAGCGATCCTGGAGAGGACTTCCTGTCTGGACCCATTGTCTAATACAATGGCTCCTAAATATTTGAAGTAATGCATCGTATTGAGGGATTGACCTTGGACTTTATGCCACCTCCAGAGCCTTTGTGATAGAAATAAGTGCAGAGAAGACCAAAATGATGACCACAATTTCATCGATTTAAAAAGGCTTTTGACCGAGTATGGCACAAACGTTTGTGGCGCTTCCATATTGAAGAAAGCTTGGTCCAAACAAACAATGCCAGAAGTGCACTCTTTCTTAACAGACAGAGTGAAGAAGCCTTCCAGATCGCAGCGGGTGTTCGCCAAGGCTCCATACTATCTACTCTCTTCTTCAATGTATTCCTGGAAAACATCATGGAAGAAAACCTCCAGAACTTTCTAACTACCATCTCCATTGGAGGAAAAACCATTGTGCAACCTCCGCTTCGCTGATGACATTGACCTAATGGGAGGTAGCGATCGGGAACTCAAAGACTGACAGACACGCGTTTTGACTGGGCAGGTGCTTATGGCATGGAGGTTAGCTCAGAAAAGAGCAAGGTGCTTGTGAACAGTCACAGCAACATCAACACCAACATCACCATGAACGGGGAGACGCTGGACGAGGTGGAATCATTCAAGTATCTTGGCTCCGTTATAACAAAGGACGGCAGATCTTCCACATAGGTCATGACCAGATTGGCAGTGGCCAAGTCAACCTTGGCAGGATTTAACAAGATCTGGAAGAGTAGAAATATTCATTTCTGCACCAAAATAAAACTCTTCAGGTCTCTCGCCTTGGGCGTTCAGCTGTACGGCTGCGAAAGCTGGACGTTAACAGTAAAATTGGAAAAACCCGCATCCATATCCAGCCATTACAAATGAAATGCTATCGCAGACTGCTGCATATTGTCTGGCTTGAACGCAAGACGAATGATCACGTCACAAACATGTTCACGTCACTTGCAGGACCTCAAGAACCACTCCTTGTCATTAGGAAGAGGATGAAGCTGTCGTGGTTTGGCCATGTCACGCGGCATGACACCCTTGAAAACAACTATCCTGCAAGGAACAGTTGAAGGAGGCAGGCGCAGAGGACGACAAAAAAAGAGCTGAACAGATGTTGTCAAAACATGGACGGCGCTAGACATGCCGTGCTTCCTGATAATATCCGCAGACAGATCGAAGTGGCGACAACTCTTCGTAGGCATCCCTCCGGCTGCGGAACTGAACTGTACTGAAGTACTGTAGCTACCCATCTGCTATCAGAGATTCACTAACTCTTTCCGAAGCCCAATTCTTCTTGGTTAATTGTCCTCTGACTGTACACATTTCTTGCTAGTTATTAGGCCTATGTATTGCATTTCCAACAGGGCATTCTGACGTAGAACGTCGATCTCCATTAACTTCGTAAAACTTTTTAAGTCATCAATTTACAAGCTTTTAATCCATTTATCTTGTACCAATGTCTTCCAAACGATTATTTATGTAAACCATGGATTCTATCGACAGCGGATTAGGCTTCCTCCTATCCTATCCTGTCCCGTAACCCGAAGGTCGTAGGGGCACCACAGATGATCGTTTAACCAGCATACTCCATCTTTCTCTGTCCTCAGCAGCCCTGATGGCTTCGCTCAGTGTCAAACCAGTCCATTCTCGAATGTTGTCCTCCCACCTCTTTTTCGGTCTCCCTCTTCTTCTACCTCCTTGCACTGTGCCTTGCAGAATAGTCTTTGCAAGGCCTGATGATCTGGTGACGTGGCCATACCACCGAAGTTTCCGTTTCTTCACCACTGTTAGCAGGTCATCGTGTTGTCCAATGGCTTGTGTGATGGTCTGTCGGACTTCGTCGTTGGTGATGTGTTGGGTATAGGAAATGCCCAGAAGTCTTCTGTAGCACCTCATCTCCATGCTTTGTATTCTTCGTTGGAGATCTGCTGTGAGGGTCCATGCTTCGCAAGCATATAGGAAGATGGAGATGACAAGGGAGCGCAGCAGTCTTACTTTGGAATGTAGACTGATGGTCCTGTCTTTCCAAATGGGCTTCAACCTTGTCAGGGCAGCAGTTGTTTGTGCGATTCTGGAGAGGACTTCCTGTCGGGACCCATTGTCTGATACAATGGCTCCTAAATATTTGAAGCTATGCACTGTGTCGAGGGATTGGCCTTGGACTTTGATGTCCGTATTGATGCCATTGGTGTTGTTGGTCATCATTTTGGTCTTCTCTGCACTTATTTCCATTCCATAGGCTTTGGAGGTGGTGTCAAGCCTCTGTACCAGCTGTTCAAGTTCTTGTTCCTCTCCAGCCAATCCATCAATGTCATCTGCAAAACGAAGATTGGAGATTGCTCTACCCCCTATGCTGACTGTGCCTTCATGGTCTGCAAGAGCATCCGACATGATGCGCTCTAGGAAGATGTTGAAGAGTGTTGGAGAGAATAGGCATCCTTGACGCACACCGATTGTTGTTCTGAACCAATTCCCGATGGCTCTGTTGTGGAGGACTGCACTGGTAGCCTTGTCATACAGGCTTTTGATGACTTCAATAATTTTAGGGCTGATGTTGTACACTTTCATTGTTGCCCATAGAGCTGCATGCCAGACTAGGCTTAAGATTGTCTAATTGCTGTGAAATCCAAAAAAATAAAACAAGCACCTATAATATTAACTGCATTGTACATTTAACGCTACGTTGCGCGAATGAAAAGGTAATGGTGATTTATTGACTTTTAAAACTTGTAAACTTACTACGCATTGTGACACAGCGGTTAGTGTATAATGAAATATTAGTCGTAGACAGGTTAACATCCAATAAACTGCTAGGATGGATGGTGCCGCGAAAGTGTTTACATGGCTACTCTACTACACTGGTGGAAAATGGTATCTGAATGAATGAATAAATGCAGTAATTTAATCAACCAATTATTCTGTACATCACTAATCACTCGATGTCCAATCGCACACCACTCTCTCTCTCTCTCTCTCTCTCTCTCTCTCTCTCTCTCTCTCTCTCTCTCTCTCTCTCTCTCTCTCTTTCTCGCTCTCTTTTTGTTGTGCAGCTGTTGTTGTTGTCGTTGTTGTTGTTGTTGTTGTGCTTCTTCTTCTTCTTCTTCTTCTTCTTCTTCTTCTTCTTCTTCTTCTTCTTCTTCTTCTTCTTCTTCTTCTTCTTTGTGTTTGTTCAGAAGTTGCTCTTTCCTCACCCAATACGACTTGGAACACGCCTCGAGAGTCATCGGTGGATATGTCCGTAATTTTACGGCTGAGACTTGTATTTTTTTAATCGCCATTTGCTTTTCGTCTCCTCTTTTATTATTTACAGTATATTTTTTTATGGATTTTTTTCTGATCGACGTTATCTTCTTAAACGTGTTGGCCCAATTCAGCTGATGGGGTTGCAGATTACTGGGTTAATTGTAGGCCTAAATCGTCGTGGGTCAACCCTTTTGTCTACCTGCCAGTAAGTGATGTATACAAGCAGTAGGATTTGTGTTAGAGTGTGTGTGTATGGGTGTGTTTATATGTGTGTGTGTGATCGGGATTGAGAGTGCGTGCGCGCGCGGTATACTTCGCAGTACCACGGAAAGTAAGGTGACTATTCTCATTAAAATGTTAGTGTTGTTAACTGACTGTCCATAATGAAAAGTTCTTAAAAGCATTGCTGGAAAAAGAACAAGAATATATGCAACACGTATTCCGAAAATGCAACGTTATACATCGGTACTTTCGATGAGAAAATAAACCGAGGTCTCTTCTGTGTACGTACGCATTCAATTGCACGGACTTGATCCTGACCCTCATGTCATAGAGGAATTGATAAGGTCAGGTTGAAAAGACTGACACTATCATTATTAACTGTTACAGTCGCTGTGGTGGTGGCTGTCGTCGTTGATTATGACGAAAGCGATTATACGTCTTCACAGTGGCGGACCAAAAAAACACAGACAGCAGTAGTGTCATGAATCTCTTGCAGTGCTTGTTTTTGAGGTCCTCATCCATTCCATCACCAGCAGCAGCAGTAGCGGTTCATCGTCTTCGTCGCCATCATCGTTTTCCTTCCGTATCATCATCGTCGTCGTCATCATCATCACCATCGATAGCCTAACCCACTCACATTTTGATAACTTTATTACAACCCAAGCCGTTAAGTTTAACAAACGCTGTATGAACTCAGCGCAGTTCTTCAATGACGTCCTCTTCCACAGCCCTCTAGAGCCCATCCTGACACAGGTTGATAGGTAATGAAGGAGACTTTCTCTCAGCCGCAGTAATAGTCCCATGAGCTGCAGTGAGAGTCCAGACACAAACTTCTTGTGCGCTAGCCCTCAAGAAGGGCTGTGGCAGACTGACTGATCTAAACATATCAATAACAAATTATTTCAAATTCTTCCCGATTTGTCACCTTCTTTGCCTAACTTTGCATCCACTCGCAAAGAAAAAACAGGTTTTTCTCGCCTTCATATTGGGCATACTTATGTCACCCACAGTTTTCTTTTAAAAGGAGAAGAACCACCATGGTGCTTTGCATGTGATAAATCCTTTTCCGTTCGCCATTTCATGTCTGAATGTCCTGATCTGCTTGATGAAAGAGATATATTTTGGTTCAATGCCGTACCTTTCAAAAAGATATTTAAAGTATGCAATGGTCAACACCTGTTTTAAGATTTACACGATGTTGGTTTGTTTTATCGCATATAAATCATGTCTTGTTTTGTATTGTTGGTTGATTTGATTGGCAAGACTGATTTTAGTGATTTGATTGAAGAAAGAAAACGTATTTTTAATACATCAGATTTAAAGAAGATTTGTCAAGAGGTTGCGTGTGAAAGTTTGAATATTTAAGAGTAACAGATTTATTTTTTAAGATTTGAACCATTTTATAATATTTTAAGATAACGTCTCTCTGGTCCTGATTTAGCTCGGAAGAGCCCGCTTGACCTAAAGCAATAACCATGTAATGTAAAGATACAATCACCAAAACCTTTTTTTCTTCTGAATCCTGCATCGTTAAGAGCATGACAGAAAGGTATGTACTTCTGAAATGTCTAGTTATAGTAGATGTTTACACACACACGCCCACACACACACACACACACACACGCCCATACACAGACACACACACCCACCAATACAACGAGAAAGAGATAGAGAAAGACAGAGAGACAGAGAGAGAAAGACAGAGAGACAGAGAGAGAGAGGGAGGGAGAGAGAAAAAGAAGGAAAGAGAGAGAGAGAGAGAGAGAGAGAGAGAGAGAGAGAGAGAGAGAGAGAGAGAGAGAGAGAGAGAGAGAGAGAGAGAGAGAGAGAGAGAGAGAGAGAGAGATGTCAGCCAACCGAAAAAAGCAACGGCGAACACAAGCGAAAACTAAAGCAATAACCTTTGCACGACACTCAAATGCCCACAAATGTCGTCCTTAGTCGTGAACACTGTTGTCTAAATGCGGCACTTATCCCGCAGTAAGATTCCCAGTCACCTGTTGCGTTTGTTGACAACCCCCTACTCAGCGCGATCAATTTCCGGTTTAGCCCAACACAGCCAGACCTTGACAGAACTACGTGGCGTGCTGGGATGCGTCAGACGTTTTGATGACGACAGCAGGATCAATGTCACAAGCTGCGGTGCCCAGCCAGCAGGCTTAGTGGCATTTTCCTCTACATCAAGTGCACGTTTTTTTTTTTTTTGGTTTCTCTTTTTGGGTGGGTGGGTGGGAAGTGGTGGTGGGCTGGAGGAGGAGAGGGAGGGTGGGGGGGGTTTGGTGTTCTCTCCTTAATTCGTACAAATCTCACTTTTATTTTAAGGCAACGATCTCTGTCTCTGGTTGGTTGGTTGTTTTGTTAACGTCTTCTTCGTCGAGGTGATACGACGCAGGCACGCATTCACGCACATTTGAGCCACATACAGACATTCATATATACATACATACATAGAAAATACATACATATATACATATAAAATACCTAATTTTATCTCTATGTATATAATTATGTCTCTATCTCAATCTGTATCGCTGCCCCTTTCTCTCTCTCTCTCTCTCTCTCTCTCTCTCTCTCTCTCTCTCTCTCTCTCTCTCTCTCTCTCTCTCTCTCTCTCTCTCTCTCTCTTTCTGTCTCTGCCTGACGGTCGGTCTGTCTCTTTGTCTCTCTCTCCCTTACTCACCCTCTTCTTCACTCACACACTCTCTCTTTGTCTAAAAAACATTTGAATTTGCGCGTGCGAGACAAAGAGAGAGAGAAAGAGAGAGAGGGGGGGTGGAGGGTGGAGAGAGAGAACTCATAAGAAAACCGTTTTGCTAAATAATAAAACACATTCACACACTCACGCGCTCACGCATCCATCCAAAATAAATAATTAGATCATATTATATCCTATTCTACTACTATCCCGTAACTCGGAAGACGTTGGGGCACCACAGATGATCGTTTGACTAGCGTACTCCATCTTTCTCTTTCCTCGGCAATCCTCATGGCTTCGCTCAGTGTTAAGTCAATCTATTCTCAAATGTTGTCCTCCCACCTCTTTTTCGGTCTCCCTCTTCTTCTGCCTCTTTTGCATGCACAGTGCCATGAAGGATGGTCTTTGCAAGGCATGATGCTCTGGTGACGTGACCATACCATCGGAGTTTCCGTTTCTTTACCACTGTGAGCATGTTATCCTGTTGTCCAATGGCTTGTATGATGGTCTGTCGGGCTTCGTCGTTTGTAATGTGGTGGTTTTGGGAAATGCCCAGAAGTCTGCTGTTGCACTTTATCTCTATGCTTTGTATTCTTCGTTGTAGGTCTACTGTGAGGGTCCATGTTTCACAAGAGTACAGGAAGATGGAGATGACAAGGGAGCGCAGCAACTTTACCGTAGGCTAATTGTCCTGTCTTTCAAAATGAGCTTCAACCTTGTCAGGGCAGCAATTGTTTGTGAAACCCTTGAGATAACTTCCTGTCGGGACCTATTGTTTCATACAATGGCTCCTAAATATTTGAAGCTGTTCATCATGCTGAGTGTTGATGTCATTGTTGTTGTTAGTCATCATTTTGGTCTTCTCTGCACTTATTTCTATTCCAAAGGTTCTGGAGGTGGTGTCAAGCCTCTGTACCAGTTGTTCGAGTTCTTGTTCCTCTCCAGCCAATCCATCAATGTCATCCGCAAAACGGAGGTTTTAGATTGCTCTACCCCCCATGCATGATCTGCAAGGCATGATGCGCTCCAGAAAGATGTTAAAGACTGTGGGGAGAGTATGCATCCTTGACGCACGCCGATTATTGTTCTGAACCAGTTCCCGATCGCGCTATTGTGGAGGACTGCACTGGTAGCCTTGTCATACAGGCTTTTGATGACTTCAATAATGTTGGGGCTGAGGTTGTACGCTCTCATGGTTGCCCATAGGGCTGCATGCCAGACTCGGACAAACGCTTTGTTAAAGTCTACGAACACATGATATAGATATTGTTGGTGCTGTAGGTATTTATCGCAGATTATTCTGAGGTTGAAAATCTGCTCAGTGGTACTTTGCCCTGCTCTGAATCCTGCTTGTCCTTCAGCTTTGATTTGTTCAGCTTGGAGTTTCAACCTGTCGAATTTTATTTTCAGAAGGGATGGCTGATGTGCTGATGGTGCGGTAGTTTTGTCACTCCTGAAGGTTACCATTTTTGGAAACAGTGATGACAAGCGATTGGGTCTATGGTGTAGGCCACTCTTTCCAGAACTTTGTTACAGATAATGACGAGAGCGTCAGTCATCGCTTCTCCTCCTGCTTGAAGCAATTCTGCGGTTATTTTGTCCACACCCGCTGATTTTACCCATCTTCAGCGATTGCACTGCTACCTCAACTTTTTCTAGGAGAATTGTGAGGATTTGATATTCTTCTCTATTTTGGGGACATGCTAAATAGATAAATAAATAAATAAATAAATCTTACGCGTTACAATTCAGCGGGAACATAAAGACCTGGATTAACATAGAACTGGATGGGAATATGGATTTAGGGAAATATTGAAATGAAAAAGCTTTGATAGACTGTAGACTTAGGGAGGATTTCAGTCTAACTCCAACTCCACCCCCCAACCCCACACGACACACACACCCACCCTCAAAACACACCTCCCTGACCACAACCCACCTGACAGTTAAGGATTGGTAACTGTATGTTCTCAAAAAAAAGAGAGAGACAGGGAAAACACTCAACCATTAAACCCATTTAAAAAACTAGTGTTCTACAGCACATTTTGGCGCCGGTGAAATTTATAGATCGTAAAAATATTGTGAACTTGCAAGAAAAGAAAAAATAAATAAATGTCATCATAATTATGAGAGGTAAAAAAGACATATTTTACAAAATGACGAATACCTTAAATGCACTTTAAGTGCGTTTTCATTCCCTCCGTTTATCTTCCCCTCCCCATCATCCCTGCCCACACTTCGCTTCCTCACCCTCCCATATCCTCATGGTCTGACTCTCATTTCCACTCTTAGCTCAACTTTCCCTCTTCCTCCATTGTCCTGTACCAACCCTTCACCCATCTCATCCACCCCCACCCCATCCCTCCATACACTTCATCTTCAATCCACCTCCACCTCTTCTTTTCATTTTCACCTTCATCTCTCTACTAGTCGGCTGCAGAATCTTCATCTCTCTACTAGGCGGCTGCAGAATCTTCATCTCTCTACTAGTCGGCTGCAGAATCTTCATCTCTCTGCTAGGCGGCTGCAGAATCTTCATCTCTCTACTAGGCGGCTGCAGAATCTTCATCTCTCTACTAGGCGGCTGCAGAATCTTCATCTCTCTACTAGGCGGCTGCAGAATCTTCATCTCTCTACTAGGCGGCTGCAGAATCTTCATCTCTCTTCTAGGCGGCTGCAGAATCTTCATCTCTCTTCTAGGCGGCTGCAGAATCTTCAGCGGCTGCAGAATCTTCATCTCTCTTCTAGGCGGCTGCAGAATCTTCATCTCTTTACTAAGCGGCTGCAGAATCTTCATCTCTCTACTAGGCGGCTGCAGAATCTTCATTTCTCTACTAGGCGGCTGCAGAATCTTCATCTCTCTACTAGGCAGCTGCAGAATCTTCATGATACGGCGGCCCAAATGGACAGAAGAACTTATTAAAAATTGCTTATAACGTTTGAAAGTTTTTTTTTTCTCTCTTCCATTTACACGAAACAAAATGTAGTATGATGCTTGCAGTTGTGGACTTTAATTGACGATCTCTGATTCTATCTCGCAATGAGGAGAACGGTGCATAATGGACCGTAGTACGACACGGCCTAAGCCACATCGACTGCCATAAGACGTAAGGACACATAAAACAGAGAGTTCAGATTCAGATTCAGATTCAGATTTTTTTAATTTAAAGTCTTTTCATTGATAAAATGATATTAGACTTTTACAAACATATATATGCATAGACATACACACAAACACACATGCATAAACATAAACACATATTTATGTACTTAATCAAAAAATGTTTATGTCAGTATGTAAGGTAATGTAAGCGATTTTTTTCAATAAGTGTATGATTTATATAAAATATCTGTCACACTATCGGTTTCATTGATCGAGACATTATTTGCCTTGTATAATGGTAATAATGTGGTACATTCAAATAATAAATGTTGTACAGACATTGGTTGCTGACATATACAATGAATATCAGTAATGTA
>CM072518.1:70303984-70471484 GCA_036898135.1 Oncomelania hupensis | reverse complement strand
CTTGAGAGTCAGATTCCACGACTTTTGATTTTAGGCTTTGATTAACTCAAAGCGAATTGGGGACATAAAGTATTTTGCTTCATTGTTGGTTCATGCAGTTTATATAGCTATGGCAAGAGTTTGAGGCTTTAAAGGCATTTAGAGGCATCTTCGTCTTATTTGTGTACTGCCAAGGTAAACGTCTGACCAACGAGTGAATCTGATAATTATAATGCAGCTTTGTCGCCGCTGCGTTTTCTAAACATGCTATTGTAAACCATAATAACTTAATAACACTTCTCCCCTCCATCTGACCTCCCTAGCTCCCTACCATCTCTCCTACATCTACGTTATTGTTTCCTTGCTGTGCTTTTGTATGCGATTCTACTATTATGCCCCCAACCACCTCGACTCACCTCTTGTGAAAAGCGTGCGTGTATTATTATTGCCAAACATACCTAGCATGGTTTCTGTGCGAGAATCTGTTGTTCGTTGTCACTTCTTTGCATTACATTCCGCATTCTTTTTTCTGCTCCAGCATCTGGAGACTTTGAGCTGGTTTTTAGCCTTGGCGGCGCTGACTTCGGCCCAAAATACTTTCTACGGGGCAGGCAGAGAGATTGGCCTAATCAACGCCAGGCTACAGGACCAGGCTTACAACCAAGGTGCCTCGGAACAAGGCCAGAAAAAAAGGGACTCCAACCGATTTGATGGCAACGCTGAACAGCAGGCAAAGTAGGGCAATAGATGATGATGATGATGATGATGATGATGATGATGATGATGATGATGATGATGATGATGATGATGATGATGATGATGATGATGATGATGATGATGATGATGATGATGATGATGATACTCCCTGACTTATCTTTGGCATCCGTCAATTGTCTATTAAATACGTTAACTATATATTCACAACCACAGAATGTATTCTTTGAATTAGCAGTCTCCTACACTTCGCTGACATATTAATTAGACAGCGCACTTCTTTCGCTGCAGGGCTTTCTTGCGAACAGTTTATAGATCTACTAGGTTTTGTGAATTGTTTGTCAGAAGAATATCAAAGAAAACACTCTCACAAACCGATAGCTCATAAATAACGGATTTGCCGCTTGCATGTTCAATTTTGAAAAAAAAAAGGACTAGGGTCATTTCACCTACAGTTGGCGAGAAAACAAAAGGCTACTGCGTTCAACACACTGTCATAAATGTCAGGTACAAACAGCGAGGGGTTGTAACGCGGTAGAACACACATCTTTAGTCGAGACGATTACGAACTGAAACCTGTTGTCTCCCTTGCACAGCACACAGTTGCCTCCCCTATAACTATGTGCCCGTTTTCACATGCTGCGGACTTCTCAAAGAGATTGCGCTACTGTCGTCCACCCTTAGACCCTTTACCCTTAACCCCCAAATGTACGGTCATCCCCACGCTTATCCCTTTCTGCCATTTTTCACCACTCTCTCCGAAATACACACTCCAGTTTCCTCTACAAGTTTCGTTTTGTTTATTGATTGAAATTACCTAAAAACATAATAAATAAAAGGAAATAAGTATTAAAAATAAAATGAAATGAAATAAAGTAATCAAAATAAACATAAAATAAAACTTTAAAAAATGCCTTGATATAGGACTAGTCCTTTTTTTTTTTAAAATTAAAGATTTTAACCCATATACGTGAATTTTAAACCCATGCTAGAGTTTAGTCCCTTGGTCTCGGGCAGACAGTTAAGAGTTCAGTCCCTTGTCTTGATACTATAATCCCGTTTGATGTTGGTACCATGATCAATATATTGTCACTGTGTGCAGATGGGCAGGACAGAGCGCGATAAGGGAGAACGCTTTGGCTCAGAACGAGCAAGCCTTGCAGCAGCGGGCTCAAGCAGCCAACCAAAACTTCGGCCGCTCCGCCAACAGTTTCGGTAACATCGCCAAACAGATTCGTGACGAGGCGCTACGCAACCAATACGCCATCAAGGATGACGCACAGTATCGCCGCAACGACGTCAACAGCGCCGATGGCGCCAACCAGGCCAACGCCAGAAAAACCGCCTACGACGTGTAAGTATGAACTTTTTAATTAAAGAAAATAACGCGCATTAGATGTCGGAGTATAATACGTGATATGAAGTATTGTCACGGTAAGGTTATAATGTTAGTAACCTGTTCTTAACTTTGAGTGCAGCGCAAACTCCTAACTTGTCAGTCTTTATTATTTTATTTTGTGTGTGGGCGTTTCGTTTTGCTGTTTATCAGCATGACTTTTCCCTGTTTTGGGATTACCTTTTCCCCCAATCTTGATTCCAAACTCCCAACGGGGGCTATGTTAAACATTTTGTTTTCAATGCAATAATGTCATAATAATCAGAAAGAAGGCATAAACACTATCTCAGACTGATCGCGTATTGATTTCAGAAAGATCGTCGGTTGTGAACGAAAGCGTGTAGAACGTTGCTTACAGATTACAGAAACTGTCTCCCAACAGTTTAACAGAAAAAGAGATGTGTACTATGATGTGTGCACTCATCAATATAATAATTGATTATGTGATAACGTAGCAATATCTACTTGTGAGTACTGATGTGGGGACGTTGTGCATGTTTCAGGGGCGAGGTGCTAGACGACAACATCAACTACGCTTTCAACAAGAAGTTCGACAAGGCATCAAACGAGAACGGCGGGTACGAGGAAGAAAACGGCCGTAACCTGAAGAAACTGGATCTTATCGACGAGCGCGAAAAGGACCGCAAGCTGCTGCGTGGCGACTCCGATGTGGCCAGAAAACAGTCCGACCAGGCAAGCCAGGCCAAGGACGAAGCATGGCAGTCCAACGCCAACCAGCGCCAGGCCCAGGAAGGCAAGTACGGCTTTGCCGACCGCCGCGTGGACCAGGCTGGCGAGCGCTCTGACGACCGCTCCGTGGACTACGACCGAAAAGACTCCCGCTACTTGGAACAGGAGACAGGCCGCGACCAGGCCGTCCGGCTGGCCAAGGATCTGGCTGCAAAGGAAGCCGCCTACCAGAACGAGGCCGCCGCCAATGCCGACGCCAACCGCAACGTGGCCGACAAGAAATACTTCGGCGGCCAAGAGGTGGGTCAGAATCCGGCCCTGGCTGGTGCTCACACCGGGTACGGTCCCGAGGACGCCACTGCCGCAGTTTTGGGTGTTAGCGGCGACAAGGCCAAGCAGGAGGGAAGCGGAGGCGCCATCAGAACCGGTTTTGACGAGAACGCCGCACAGACGGAGAACGGCAATGAACTGGCTGCTGCCAAGGCTCTCAGCAGTGCTGAGGCTGTCAACGACTATGTGCGCAACAAAGACAAGCTGGCTTACGACCAGGTGCGAGGCTTGCAAGACAGGACCCAGGGCCAGTTCAAACAAGGTCTGCAGGACGCTGCCACTCAAGGCTTCTCCGGCAACAACGCCGAAGCCGCCAAATCTGCCGCTGAATGGGATAAATCTGCCGCTGCCTCTACTTCCGCCTCCGACCTTGCAGCCACGGAGAGGAACGAAAATGAAGCTTTGCGTGATCGCGACTACGTCCGCAAGCTGCAGAACGACGACAGTGAGACCTTCAGTCGCAGGAAGCAGTTCTATCACAACAAGAAGGAAGGAGGCAACAACGACGAGAACCTGCTCTACAATCGCCAGAAGAACGCCCGCAACTTCGGAGCAGCCGACGAGGCCGACCTATCCAAGCAGAATAACTTCCAGAACTACCATCAGGACGGCAAGGTGTCCAGCCAGGCCCGCAACTTCGAGGACTTGGTCGACCGCCGTACTTCCCAGCAGCACGAAAACGAGGCACAGGCGGCCCAGGACAAGGGCTTCGACAACAAGGACAGTCGTGGCACGGCAGAGGCGGTGGTAGCTGCTAATGGTTACGACAAAGGTTTGGCCAAAGCCGCGCAGGACGACAGTCAGTCCACGGCCTTCAACCGTCGCCAGTCTTTGCAGGACGAGGACGACCTCGCCAAGCGCGCCAACGCCGATTCTTCCCAACATGCCAAGTCAGTGGCCGCCAATATCGAGTATGTGCGTCCCACCAACGGCAACCCCCTTGGCGATGTCCGGGCCGCCGATTTCGTCGGCCAGGACGTGTTGATCGGCCAGGCCACCCAAAAGGGTCCCAAGAATTACGACCTGCCCGACCTGGTGGTCGACATCAAGCCCATCCAACCTCCCGCCAAGGTCGAGCAGCCCAAGCAACCCCACCCTCTCCCTCCCCTCCCGGAAGTGACGCAAGTGAAGGCCTACTCTCCCCCCAAGTACAACAAGCAGGACGTCAACTATGATACCGGCAACCCCACCGCCCGCACTTTCGAGCGGCCCACCTTCAGCCGCCTGGACAATTTGGACTTGTTCCGTGGACCCCGGACGGCCACCTTCGAGCCCAAACAGCAGCAGACGCCCAAGAGCCGCTTCAACCTCGGGACCCTCCAAGCGGAGACAGGACCCGCAACCGCTTCTTTCGGCAGGAATTTGCTGGACAAGGGCGGTTTCAACCGCGTCACGCGTGGCTCCACCTTTAGTCGGCGATAATGCTGGGAGCCGTCCCAGCACGTCGCATACCCGATGGTAGTTTTCACGGACGGTCATTGCTTTCAGCTCGCTATAGGCCCGACACGCCCTAATGCCACAAAACCTCCCTCAAACAACGCGGTAGTCATCATAGATCTTACATTGCACGGAGAGCAGACAAGGAGAAGAAGGCGGTGTGTGAAGGGGAGGGAGGTGTGAGGGTGGGACATCAACAATACGAGGTCTCAAAAATTACTTTCTCATATTTATCAGTGCTTTCAGGATTACCAGGGAAATACGCTTCCAAACGGTTCTTGCCATTTTGTCTTGTCTCGCTTTCTGTCTATTTTCTTTTTTCGGCCAATGACTAAAAATAGCACACTAACCTTTTAGAAAACAGATCAGTCGTGCACTCCCCCCCCCCCCATAGGCATCATTGTTTTAATCTTACCAGTATAAAGCTACTAAAGTTCTAAACCATTATCAGTATAAGACGAGGGAAAGCAAACCACAGCACATATTCTGATGGATGGCAAATGCGTGGATGAATGTAATTACTTTCATCTTCTTGCTTATATTTAAAACGTTTTTCGCAGAGCATGATTTACGTTATCGTTATCGCGATATTGTTTTAAGTGGAAATTCCACGTTTCCTGTCCAAGCAAAATCGGACGTATAACGCTTTTATTCTGTTTTAGAAAAAAAAAAGAAGAGTTCTTTGTACATGTTATTTTATTATCTTTATTGTGGATGGAATATTCTGTTTGTTGTGAATAGTGAATAACAAGCTGATGTTGTTATCTGAATTAAAACTTGATCACAACGAAAGCTACCTCGTCTTTTGATATTGTTGGTGTTACCAGTTGCTGTGTTATTGTTGTCGTAGTGGTTGTAAAGGTTTGGGTTTTTTTTGCTTTGCGTATTTGGTGCTGCTGGTGTTGTTGACCTGGAGGTGGTAGTTGTAATGATTATGAAGATGTAAAGATGATGAGGAGTAGGAAGATGATGAGGAAGATGATGATGATGAAGATGATGATGAGGAGGAGGAGGAGGAGGAAGAAATCACAAGACACTAAACAGTAGAAAAAGCGTGATTTACTCCAGATAATAGAGAGAGAGAGAGAGAGAGAGAGAGAGAGAGAGAGAGAGAGAGAGAGAAGAGAGTTATCTGTAAATATACCAAACATGGGGTTTTATTTCACTGAGCTCAAAGCATCTTGTTGTAGTCATACAATTTATTTTGCAAATATTTCTTCATATAAATATATACATATATATAGCCGGTGAACCATTACAAATGAAATGAAACAGGACTATTGTAAACAAAAAAAAAAACTATTTTAAAAAAATAAACAAATAATTTTTTACACGCACGCATACACGCAAAAACATAATCTAAAACACACTGACACTCATACAAATACATCCAAAGTGAAAATATAAAACGAATGTCAATTACAATGTGAGAAAAACAAAACTAATACTTAACGAAACGGACAAAATTACAGAAACGCACATCGGACAACGCTAGGTCAGAATCACTTTTTTTTAAAGTGCAGCAAACCGATCAAAACTATAACACCTAATAAATTATTTTCTTTAACAAAAGAATATTGTTTTTATTATAACTTTACATGCAATATTCTATAACGGAAACTTTTATTTTTCAAATTCCCAATGAAGAAACGTTGTTATACATAAAATTGTTATACAATCCAAACGCCGAATCCCCCCCTCCCACCCCCCCCACCCCCCCCCCCACCCCTCCCCCTCCCAAATAAAAAAAATGACGTCGGCACTAATCCAAAACAACAAATTGTAACGGCTTGATTTTATTTAAGGATTTATATATGTCTGGAAATATTTCTATTAGAAATGCACAAATACACCTACGGACGGACGGACGTGCACAAAACAGAAACAAGTGTACACCTGCACGTACCGGCAAATATACATATACACATACAGACACACACACGCAGGCACACACACGGGCACACACATACAAGCAAGCACGCATGACCTCACAAACAAACCAACCTCAAACACACTTTGCAGTGAATTGCATGAACACACTACGGCTATAGGTATATTATCTGATGCCGTTCTCCACAACGACGATGATAAACTTGGCGGTGAAATAACCGATAATATATATGATAATAGATAGTTTTGTTAAACGTATATCGTGTATACAGTCATAATAAAATCAAAAGATCTATGATGTACAATTGTTTGTTTTTTTATTTAATGTAATATCCGGAATACGGAATGATCAAAATGTTCCGCAATGGGTATTTTGTTTTCCCGATACATAATACACGAATGATTCGCTATATTGTAATCACAGAATCCATTATAATCTCTTTGCAACAATCAACAAGAATAGATATTGAAATATTTGTATAGGTAATTAAAACAAAAGGAATTTAACAATTCAGAATACCACAACAAATTGAAATGTCATCCGTATTTTTCTTGACTAAAAGCTACCGGGGCTTAAAATCTATATTGTCTTTTGAAGAAACAAAAAAAAAAAAAAAAACAAAACAAAGGACACTGTTCCAAAGAAAAAAGAATTGCTGAGGGTTGGGGTGGGGTGGGGGGGAGGGGTGGTGCAAAGGAGGAGTGGGATGGGATTTAGGGAAGCATGCAGGTGAGTGTTAGTGTCGTGTGTACAACATTGTTAGTGTCGTGTGTACAACAGTGTTAATGTCGTGTGTACACCAGTGTTAGTGTCGTGTGTACAACAGTGTATGTGTGTCATGTGTTGCTGTCTGTTCAGGTTGAGATTGATGATCTATGTGTGCATACACTGTTCTTTTGTTTGTTTATCTCAAACTCTTTAAAATTCATAACTGTTCCGCCATAGACCAACAATTTTGTAGTTGTTAGAGAAAGATGGGATTGTGTTTGAAATTGTATTTAATTTAGTCTCGGAGTAATGTCATTGGATAATTTGGATTTCGTTCAAGATTTGTAGTTTTTGTTTTTTTAATTCTGTTCATCGCATTATCATAAAACGAAACGCTGGAGATCTAGATCTAAAAAAATATATTTCCAACATCATCATCATCATCATCATCATCATCATCATCATCATCATCATCATCATCATCATCATCATCATCATCATCATCACCATCGGCGGCGTCACCATCACCACCACCCACTATCACCACTACCATCTACATACCACATAAACATAACAACAATGATATTGATGGTATAGCTTATGGTACCTTCTAGAATTAGGTCACATTCTCAATCAATCAATCATCATTGATTTCACTCTAATAATATCAACGGCGGTGGGGTAAATTTAAGTCATAAAACAACAACTTGAACAACAACTACACAACAGCAAAATAACAACGAAGAGTCTCCAAGTTCTATAGTCGATAAGCTGGATGCTTGGTAGATGTGTTGCGTGGATTTCTTAGTACAAAATTATCAGGATCACAGACACAGGCGCTTGAAATTAATAGTCAACAGTGTTCAAAAGCCACAAACTGAATGGAAACCCCTTCTCGTTTTTCAGTTCACGGTTTTCTTCACTGAAACAAAAAACGAAAATAAAATTTAATATACCAATAAAAATGATTTTTAAAAAAACCAACATACATACACACACACACGAACGCACCCCCGCACACACTGATTATGAACACTGAAAACTGCATTAAATATATTGCACATTTGCAAACAGCACAACTCGAAGTCATTAGAACAGACTCTTGGGTCAAAACAAAAAGATTATGTGGAATTTTTTCTCTTGATTTTTTTTATATCCCTCATAATATATTTTTCGCATTGATATCCTCTCTTGCACTGCTAAATTCCGCAATTGTGTACTTTGATTCTAAAATGCAATGGGCTTGTCTGAATGAAAGCTTACAACATATTTAAATCACTGGCAGATTTTGAAAACACTGGAGCTTGTTGTTCTGAACCAGTCTCCGATGGCGCTGTTATGGAGGACAGCACTTGTTGCTTTGTCAAACAGGCTTTTGGTGGCTTCAATAATTTTAGGGCTGATGTTATAAACTCTCGTGGTTGCCCACAGAGCTGCATGCCAGATTCGATCAAACGCCTTCTTGAAGTGTACGAACACATGATATAGATGTTGTTGGTGTTGTTGGTATTTCTCGCAGATTATTATGAGGTTGAAAATCTGCTCAGTGGTACTTCGCCCTGCCCTGAATCCTGCTTGTTCTTCAGCTATGATTTGTTCAGCTTGAGGTTTCAACCTGTTGAATATTATTTTCAGGAGGACCTTGCTGGGATGGCTGATGGGGCTGATGGTGCGGTAATTTTCACAGTCCTGAAGTGTTATCTTTTTTGGGAAGAGTGATGACAAGCGACTGGGTCCATGGTATAGGCCACTCCCCACTCTGCCAGATCTTGTTACATATAATGGTGAGTGCGTCAATCATCGCTTCTCCTCCTGCTTGAAGCAGTTCCGCGGGTATTTTGTTCACACCCGCTGACTTCCCTTTCTTCAGCGACTGCACTGCTGCCTCAACTTCTTCTCGGAGAATTGGGAGGAATTATTCTTCTTCTCTGTTTTCTTAACATGCTAGAACTGATGGGTTTCCGTTTGGTGTGTGGTTGTAAAGGTCAGAGCAGTCCATCTATCCAAGACTTCGTGTTCTTCTGTAAGGCATATGCCAGATTGCTTTGGATCGTGGAGACCTTGGGCTGTTTAACACTTGTCAGCCGCTTCACAGTCTGGTAGGCCTTCTTGCAGTTGTTTTTGTTCAGACAGTTATCTATTTCCTGGCATTGATCTTTTATCCAGTTCTCCTTTGCTGTGCGCATGCCTTTTCGGATGTCATTGTTGATTTTTCGGTAGGCATCAGCTCCCTGTGAGGTGTTCTTTTCCTTTTTCATCTCTCTTCGTTTATCACAGAGGTCTAAAAGTTCAGGCTTCTTCTTTGGCCGGTGCTTGCCAAGGATTTTCGTGACGGCATTTGTCAGAGCTGAATTGAAATTTGGGGAACTTGCTTCAAAAGGTCGAAACAGTTGTCACACGCTCTTGTTCTCACACAACAATGGTCCTCCTACGTAGAGGGAAGGAAAGTATTGCAGACAGACTTTCATCTTGAAAACGTATTTGTTGTAACGGATCCTTTCCTACATGTAATGTAACCTATGTAATATTGGGTGTGTGTGTGTGTGTGTGTATATGTGTGTGTGTGTGTGTGATTACATGCATATGCACGCAAGGGTACAAATGTTGTATATCTGGTATGTTTGTTTGAGCTGAATATTATACTGTAATAACGAAATTGAGTGTGTGGGTGTGTGTGTGTGTGTGTGTGCGTGTGTGGGTGCGGGTGTGTGATTTGTGGTGTTTTTTTTATTTTTTTAAATTTTTTTCCCCTCAATGTTATGTAACTATTCCATTTCTGTCACTGTGTTTATTGCCATTATAAAATCTTGTCTTGTCTTGTCTTGCAAAGCGACAACCCACATTTTTCTTTCTGAGAAATAAAGAATGCATTGACTTGACTTGACTTGACTTGACTTCCAAGTATGAGGCAAAGTGCTACTGTACACTTTGACTACAACTATTTATTGGGAACCCGGAGTCGTTATTTCATGTTCTACATCATCATTCATTGTTCGGAAATGCTCTCTCTCTCTCTCTCTCTCTCTCTCTCTCTCTCTCTCTCTCTCTCTCTCCAACCTGTTTTTTTTTCTAGTATTGGCCGTGTTTGTGGGTGAAAAGATGTATAGTGTGCGGGCGGGATTTACTTTGTAGCGGTCAGCCTAAGACAACTGGTCTACAGTAAACAAAAATCAGGGTACATACATGCTTGTACTGTCCTGTGTTCGGCCCCCCTCTCCCCCCGACGCTCTCTCCTTTATTTCAGGAGTGTGGATTTTGATGTCGCGTCGGGGTCAGAGTTAGGATTCTTACCCCACTGGAAACAGATTACCCAGGAAATTATGTTATAAAAATGTATCCCAGAGGGTGTAACTTTTTAACATTCCTTTATTTGTCGATTTGAAAAAAAAAATAGGTTAAGACCGAGCAGGACCCCCGAAGCATATAGTGCAGTTTTGGATTTTGTAAACACAATCCCAATAATGCGCATGCGCGGGTTTAATATAGGGGTTTTTCCCCACAAAGGCCAAGTAAACATGTCCCAATTCACCTTTTAAATAAATTCGGCATAATCTATTGCAATGTGAATGTTGTAGGTGAGCTAGGGGTCTATATGCAAACCCCCAAACAACCGTTGATAGTTGTAAAAAATAATATTCGGTATAATCATTGCAAGGTCATAAGTATTGGCCCACACGATTGCATGCAAACTACATTGAATACGCGTAAATAGAACATAGTACACTTACGTGCATTTGTCATTGTATTATGTTGATATATGTATAATGTATATCGACCAGTTAATAATAGAGGATATCAAAGCGGAAAGTATACTACTCTTTGCAGGGATATATAAAAAAACAAGCAGAGAGAAAAACTCACCACAAAATCAAGTGAAAATAATACAAAGTCCACAATCACAAAGTTCACATGCCAGGTTTGATCATCCCATAAACTGGAAACATGCAGCAATTAGTTCAAGAACATGCATACAAACAAGAGGAAAATAAGCAAATATTAAACATTCTTGTAATCTATGTACCAATAGGGCGTACTATTTTAATGACATCTAGCCAGTGATACAATAACAACAGAGGGAAAGGTAAAGAGCAAGGAATACATTTGAAGTAGATTTGACAGCTCTCTCTCTCTCTCTCTCACACACACACACACACACACACACACACGCACACGCACGCACAGGCACACATCTTTCGATAACTTTATTACCACCAAATCTGTTTAACAACGTTATAATTAACTAAGCACAAAGTTCGTCAGTTCTCCTCTACACCCTTCTAGAGCCGAACATGGCACTGGTTCACACACATACACACATACATAAGTGTATAAACCGACCAATCTGGAATGTTACCCAAACAGGGTACAATTGGGGAACGGTCTTTTTCTCAGTGATATTTACAAAATCAAATGTTGTATTTGATATAATTAAGTAGATTTATCAATATCATACAGGATTGATGGCTTACTACACAGGGGTGTATAATCTGCACACTTGCCTACTCCATTTTTCGACAAATGGGGAAGATGCGATTTCTTAATATTTAGGGTTGTGCTAACCTGTTTTCCAGTGGAAAATGTGGTAAAAAAAACGGGGATGAATTTGCTTTCCAATTGTTTTTTTTTTCAACTACTCCGTTTGTTACCAAGTTTATATGAAAAAAATCCCCAGTTGTGCGGTTATACAAGTACACACACACACACACGCGCGCTCACACACACACACACACACACACACAACATCTACACAGAAACCAACATTCCAATATATACCTACACACACCAAAACACACCTGCACCCACCATGCTATCACATATACACGTAATTAAGAAGCAATTAAATTTGTTCATCTAGCCAAATGCATTTTTACATTACGGCTGGAAATGAACGTTAAAACTAAACAAACAATGTAAACAACTGTGATTGCTAATTAGCATGAAATAAGTCACACTCGTTTACAGCGTTATTACCAACTGAAAAGTTACAACAAAATTCCATTATTCATTATTTTTCATAAAAGTCACTAAGGTAACATTTATATGCTGAAAAATAAAGTCATTATTATTATTTCTACATTGACAAAATTACTAGCTACCTAATTATTTGAATACTAAAACAATAACAAAACATACGAAAGTAGATAAATAGAAAGATATAAAAAGAACAGCATATTTGGTCTACATCTGAAGGCTATAGTTTGCACAAACAAGAAGAAATAGAATAATAAATACACACAACTCATGTGGCATGCTACAGCATCACTCAGAAACAGACGGTATACACAAACATGCATCAGGACAATCATTTTAGTTCTTCTGAAACAATTTCTTTCAGATGTAATTATTACTTTTTTATATTATATATATATATATATATATATATATATATATATATATATATATATATATATATATATATATATATATATATATATATATATATATATATATATATATATATATATATATATATATATATATATATATATATTAAAACAACTGTCATCTCGATGTCTTATTCCCAAATGATCAAATTGAGCAAAATTATGCAATAAAATCAAAATAAACCAAAAAAATAAATGCAATAACACAAACAAATAAAATAAATTAATAAATCCAATCACTGACAATAAAAGCTTCACCCAACTTTACTTACCAACTGGGTTTGTCCGCTTTCACTCAAGACGGCTTCTTTGGCTGTTTCGACGGCATCGTAGACTGTCAAGTAGACGTTGCCACCGTATTTGGCGGTGAAACCTGCTGCCGACATTGTTTTCCAGACCTCGTCTGATAAGACGCAACAAAGATAAAACCACAATTAGGGTGCTCGGAAATGGTCTTGGTTTTGGTATGTCTCTAGACTGAGAAACATTGGTTTGTTGTAGTTGTAGTAGTAGTTGTTGTTGTTGTTGTTGTTGGGGTTGTTTAGTTGTTTTCTTTTTTACAAACTTGGTCACATATTTATCAATCGGTAGACAGACGCAAATTAACTGGCAATTTCTTTAAAGCATGCGTACTGGAACAGTTCTTGAATCAGGAAAAGATGACTTCCTAGTCTAACAGCAGCCATGTTGATTACATTTTGCTTGAATGGGCATTACAGTTACACCCATCACCATTGGCGTTGCGGCAGACGGAAATGTTTGCTTTAGATTGACCTGACTTATTTGGCTTTTCGTTTCTGTTTTATTTTCATGACGTTCGGAATCATGATGGGGTGAAATTTCCTAAATATATTCTAACAATTTGAGTTGTGTGCTATTTAAAAAAAATTATTTTCCTCGTCCGCCATATGGATCTACTTGGAAAAGCGAAGTTTATACTAATAACAGTTTGGAATTTAAAAAAATATATAAATGCAGGACTGAAATAAGTGTAGAGGCACAGGAACTCAAAATCTAAAGTCTATAAATTCCTTCTTGGGGTTATAAAGATGAGTAGTATTTAGTGTATTGTACTGTGTTATATTAAAATAAGATATTTAAAAAATGAAAGTACAGGGTATTAGTATTATATTGAATATCTTACACTTACCTCTGATGCCGCCAAGATACGTTGTGATGCCTACTCCTTTGTATTCATCTATCAGCTGAAACAACACAACAAAGTCACATTTTACAACCTCGATGACATATCGGTAATGGCGCGTTATACGATGCGCCTAAGACAGCATGTTGGCACCTCGAGCGGCGTGAGTGTGTGTGTGTGTGTGTGTGTGTGAGAGAGAGAGAGAGAGTCATTAGTTATTATATATAAGCTTACTGTTAATAGTTCATGGGTTTTCCTCGTTTTATTTTATAGGTAAATTATTGTGTGTTCATGTAAGCGCTTACAGCTAAGTCTAGATTAAACGTATAAATAATAGTAATAATAACAACAACAACAATACTACTACTACTAATAATACTAATAATACTAATAATAATAATAATAATAATAATAATAATAATAATAATAATAATAATAATAACAATAATAATAATAATAATAATAATAATAATAATAATAATAATAATAATAATATAACAACAACAACAACAACAACAATAATAATAATAATAATAATAATAATAATAATAATAATAATAATAATAATAATAATAATAATAATAATAATAATAATAATAATAATAATCCTGTATCAGCAAGCGCCTATGTAAAAAAAGTTAAAATAAAATAATATGAAATAACAATGAAATAAAAATAAAATAAAATAAAATGTATTTTTGTCATAAAAATATCAATGGCGGAAAGAAAACATTGAATGGACCAAACAAAAGCAAACCAGACATGTGATTGAAATTTAAAGAAAATTAAAAGCACATCAAAGAGAGATCACACACGTCAACGCAAACATACGTGTTTTAAAAGTTTGATTCCCTGGGGGTCGACGAAAGCCATGGCAGTGCAGTCGATGACCAGATGTCTAAAAGGTCGAGGGTCATCATCGCCGTAGTTGGTATCCACCCCGTTCTTTTCAGGCAGCTTTTTGTCGTCGCAGGGGATCACCATGACGTGAGGCGCCGTCTTAACATCCACTGAACCATGCGGCGTGTGTTCGGAGTCGAAACCGTTGGGGAGGTCTGAGGTCGTGGAATGGATTGACCCCCTGTGATGCAGGGAGTGGGAGGAGTCACCATTGTGTACACTGCTGTGATTACCGTTAAGAACAGAGTTACCATTGGGAATGGCGTGGGAATCACCATTGGGAACAGGGTAAGAATCACCATTGGCATGGGCTGCTGCAATGCCGTTGGAGTAGGAGCCTTTATAAAGAGCAAGAGCATTGAGCTGCACTGGGTTTCCTTCAATGGCAATCTCCACCACCTCGCCTTTGGAGTCCGGCACGATGATGTCAGCAGTGTTCTGAAACCACAAACACAAACCCTTCAGTGGTGTTGCTAGGCTTAACTTAGGTTCCTGTAATAGTTCACAACAGTGTGAATGACAGTCTAGGAGTTTTATGAATGGGTTTTGGCACCATGCCATCAGCAAAGAAGCGTGCATCATGGTTAATGTGGCATCACACAAACCACTTGACGAGATCAAAGAAGAAAAAACAAAAGATAAACAACAGCAGACTTTTTAAAACAAAAGATTCTCAATACATGTCATTTAATAAAAATGCTTTTTTCAGGGGACAAAGAAAACAGAAATAATGCACTACATAAACAATCTGAATGGAGGACAAAGATTAAGTGAACTTTTCTACCTCAGAAGAAACCATTTAAAAGTAAACATTTCCTGATCCGCATTATCCCAGACGGGCCATGAACGCTCCACCACCCACAACCACGAACGACCACCATCTACATCAAAAGGGCATAGCGTTTTCACTGCTAAACCAAACACAACCAATGAAGGTACAACATTACCCCGCGAAGCTGCAATACTTAAATAACAAAGAAACTGGGGAACGTGACCTTTCCTATGATACGTGCGTACATTGCTTTATATAATGTAAGTGCAAGAACGTCATAAGGGAGAAAAGCATGCTGATGTCTGCATATTCTTGCAAGTCTTTTGTACTGATTATTTCACCTCCACCAAAGGAAATACATGTACATTAAGGCAGCTGAAATGTGGTTACAAAACAAAATACCAGCCTTGTGGTAATGTAATGGTGACAGATCTAACATTGTAACATAAACAAGCGTACAATAGTTGTACTCCTGCATGAACTGATACTTTGTGAAAAGCGTGAGGAAGGCTGTGTCTGGAGTCTGGAGCCAGAATTAAGTCGATCTGAAATTGAGTCAACGCAATACTGATTTCATGCACGTTTAGAAAGCCCCTCTTTCTACGGATAATGTCAGACAACAACAACACCCCAACCACCACCACCACCACCACCAACAACAACAACAACAACAAAACGACAACAACAACAACAACAACAAAGACGAAACAAAAACACGTTCTTGAAAACCCTACATGGAGAAAGAACAGGAATCGTGGAAAGAACATGCAAATCCATTATAATTGTGCATTCGCTCTGAACATGCTGCTAGCATACACTGTTGCTCTTCACATCAATGACATCATCATCATCATCATCATCATCATCATCATCATCATCATCATCATCATCATCATCATCATTACCATCATCATCATCATCATCATCATCATCATCATCGTCGTCGTCGTCTTCATAAAGTTCAATAATCATTAAATTCACCCAAGCTTTAGAAGCGGTCAAGAGCGACACTTAACGTCATTACGTCTGAAATATTCCCCATTTTAGCAAGCAACAGCACAATTGGGGTTTACACTGAGATTTAGACTCCAATATATACCAGGCCCGTTTAGAACACCGCGCTTTGAACATGGATGCCTTTATGGCATAAAGTCGAGAGATAAACAAGTGGTCATCGTATTGAAGTGAACAGTATTCCTAACACCAGCCTGATCATGGAGTCTAAACTATACTCAGCTTTTCACAAAAGGGAAAAAAAGCATAGCAGGAACGGGCAACATTCCAGAATGAACCATGATCTCACATTAGTGCCGAGACACTCTTTATCCTGCAATAAAATGGATTACAAATGTTAAACTAAACTTTTACTTGCGCGAGTCAGAAGTCTCAAAGACTGAGAAGAAATATAATAAGATAGCAAGCGACTTACTTACGAAAAGTGATGTGTCCGACAACAAAAATGCGCATAATAATTATTGAACAAAAAGCGTATGAGTAATCAGATAAGACCAAAAAAATAAGGATGATTCTACAAACAAACGAAATAAGACCAAGAAAATGGAAACGAATGTAGCATATTGGTGGTGTATGTTGAAAGCACGTTGTTTTGTGGACAGTGATCGACTACGTGTCCAGCGCAGCAGTGTTCCATTAGTTCAGGAGTCAAGAGCTCATGGATGATGAAGAACACAAGGGCATGATAAAAGCTTAGAGCATCTTCGATAGCACAGCGGTAAAAACAGCCGTATGTCGCATGGATTAAATGAGACTGCTACCGTGCTGTGCTGTCGATGACCCACTACCGTTTAGCTATCGGGGATCCACTTGTGTAATGCCTCTGTGATGATGATACGGTCTTTCTGCGAGTTCATGCTGGCCTGAGCAATATGTTGTCTTTGGTTTGTATTTGGACATGTTTTAACCAGCATTTCAAGTTCTGCACATAAACTATCGTTTGTAGTTTTCTTCTTGAGGCTTGTTAGTTCAGGAAGACAAATACACATGTTGAAGATAATTATACAACACAGCAGATTAGAAGATGAACTCTACATGTTATTTCGTTGACACTCTTTCGTCAGGAGGTACAGGCCAACAGTGCTAGTGTTTTCAAACTATAAACAACACAACAATGTGTGGACCAAAAGGCAGACCTACCTTCAACACCTTTGTCTTCTGGAGACGCTTCAGGGCTTTGCGGATGACTTCAGGGGTAGCCCCCGTGGCTTTGTAGATCTTCTTCATGAACAGTTCCCCGTTGGCGTAGTACAGAGCACTGCTGTAGGTCACCACCTTGATGCCTGGCTTGCCTTCTGTCTGTTTTACACACAAACACACCAAATAGCCAAGTCATTATCAACCTCTCAACGCAACAGAGACCCAATACACAGAGAACGCAGTAGAGACCCACTACAATGAGAACGCAATAGAGACCCACTACAATGAGAACGCAGTAGAGACCCACTACACTGAGAACGCAGTAGAGACCCACTACAATGAGAACGCAGTAGAGACCCACTACAATGGGAACGCAGTAGAGACCCACTACACTGAGAACGCAGTGTCGATCGTAGAGACCCACTACAATGAGAACGCAGTAGAGACCCACTACAATGAGAACGCAGTAGAGACCCACTACAATGGGAACGCAGTAGAGACCCACTACACTGAGAACGCAATAGAGACCCACTACAATGAGAACGCAGTAGAGACCCACTACAATGGGAACGCAGTAGAGACCCACTACACTGAGAACGCAATAGAGACCCACTACACTGAGAACGCAATAGAGACCCACTACAATGAAAACGCAGTAGAGACCCACTACAATGAGAATGCAGTAGAGACCCACTATAATGAGAATGCAGTAGAGACCCACTATAATGAGAATGCAGTAGAGACCCACTATAATGAGAATGCAGTAGAGACCCACTATAATGAGAATGCAGTAGAGCTAGAGACCCACTACAATGAAAACGCAATAGAGACCCACTACAATAAGAACGCAGTACAGAGACCCACTACACTGAAAACGCAGTAGAGAACCACTACAATGAAAACGCAGTAGAGACCCACTACACTGAAAACGCAGTAGAGAACCACTACAATGAAAACGCAGTAGAGAACCACTACACTGAAAACGCAGTAGAGAACCACTAAAATGAAAACGCAGTAGAGAACCACTACAATGAAAACGCAGTAGAGACTACAATGAAAACGCAATAGAGACCCACCACTACATTGAGAACGCAATAGAGACCCACCACTACATTGAGAACGCAATAGAGACTATTTACATTGAGAACGCATTACGAGTGAAATGTATTGGCTAATGCCTGCACGCACATTCAGTGTTTAACTGTTGCTGGGACCAATAAAACAACATAAAACTAAACAATACGCGTGGAGACAATGGATTCGTGAGATGACATTATTAATTCTAAAGCTACGTAGAAAAGATCTTCTTAGCGGGATGTGTGCAACAGTATTCGATGTATAAGTGAAGGTAAACTGTAGCTGCGTAGAAAAGATCTTCTTAGCGGGATGTGTGCAACAGTATTCGATGTATAAGTGCAGGTAAACTGTAGCTACGTAGAAAAGATCTTCTTAGCGGGATGTGTGCAACAGTATTCGATGTATAAGTGCAGGTAAACTGTAGCTACGTAGAAAGGATCTTCTTAGCGGGATGTGGGCAACAGTATTCGATGTATAAGTGCAGGTAAACTGTAGCTACGTAGAAAGGATCTTCTTAGCGGGATGTGGGCAACAGTATTCGATGTATAAGTGCAGGTAAACTTAAACGTTCACTTCCCTACCTTTGCGTACAGATCTTTCAGCTTGTAGATGTCGTTGTCCGCCAGATTTTCCACCGGTTTTACCGAAGCCCTGAAAAAAAAAAGTGACCAAACTGATAAACAGTCGTAGATCACAAACTTGCACATTGAAACCAGCTCAACTCGCTGGTCGGCTCAGCTATTCGCTAAAATGAGACCTAACTGACAGGAATACCTTCAATTCAAAGGTCTTCATTATTAGTGTAATTAGTTGCAGTGACGTCCATTTTCCCTTGTTTACGACCCACACCTACAGAACGGTCGATGTTTGACATGATGATCTTCCGTCCATATGTGGCTCATTCTCTACAACACGGCTAACACACACACACACACACACACACACACACACACACACACACATACCCACACACACACACAAATAGTAAAAGGCATTCGGTTACTGAAAGTTAATACTTACATCTGTGATCGAGTCACGACAGAGAAGAAAGCGAAGCCAATGCCGATGTAAAGACCAAGGTCCACACTGAGAATGACCACAGCAAGGAACGTGACGATCCAAATGGCCTGTATTCAGAAGAGGTCATCATCATCATCATCATCATCATCATCATCATCATCATCATCATCATCATCATCATCATCATCATCATCATCATCATCGTCATCATCATCATCATCATCATCATCATCATCATCATCGTCATCATCATCATCATCATCATCATCATCATCGGCGAGGTGTCGTCGACTTCAATACCGCCTGCACCATCACCACCACCACAACGACCATTTTCACAGCCATTAACAACCTCAACAACAAACGGTTAACTAACTAACAACAACAATATAAAACAGCAACAACAAACTTACAAAATCATATCTGGAGACTCTCCACATCTCTTTCAGCTCCAGAACTTGCAGGAACATGGACCTCAGGGCTACCAGGATGATCGCAGATAGGCAGCACTGGAGCAACCAAACACGTATCTCTTAGAGGACAGTGACTTTTATTACTTCAATCCAAGATAAACTCGCTGTCATCTTATTTCTAAGTTTGTGACTGCATGCAACACAAGTTATAAAAAACGTGAATTTGTCGCGCAGATGAGTTTGATATGCATTGAGATAGTTTCAATGTAATGCTCTCGTGAACTTGAGTTATATTACATTTCTGGGAGGAGCAGTTGCCAAGGCCAACCACACTACACTGTTCTACGTTGTGTTTGCCACCCCCAACCCTACCTCCCCTCCCCCCACCTCTCCACTCCACCCCTTACATCTGATGGGGTGGCAGTGAAGGCTTCTGTTGCGTATAAACCTTACGACATAGGTGATCCGCCCCTTGGAGCTTCCGTTGCGTATACATGTTACGATAAAGTTGATGTGTTTCTGGTAGCTTATACCATAGTTTCAACAGTTGTACTTACGTTAGGGAGTTCCTCAAACAGAGGACCAATGAACAGAATCACGATGACCACTAGTCCGGCTGAAAACACACTGGCCAACTGGAAACAACAGAGAAACGTGTGATAAGGCTTACATTTGAAAGTGGTTAACTTGAAATATGAATTCACTGAATCCACAAGAAAAACCACACAACAAATCGGCATCCTCATCAGAATTTTCTCCTCTGTTTCAAAAATTCCTTCGTTTTACCCTTCTTCTCCATCATTTTATCTGATTTCTTTTTACTTCATTCTTTTTATCAGCATTGTCAACTCCACCGCGATCATCATCATCATCATCATCATCATCATCATCATCATCATCATCATCATCATCATCATCATCATCATAAACATCATCATCATCATAAACATCATCATCATCATCATAAACATCATCATCATCATCAGCATCATCTTTATCATCATCATCATCATCTTTATCAGCAGTATCACCCTCACCACTACCATTATCTCTTGCATCAACACCACCAACATCAATAACAAGATCATCGGCACTTCTTCATTATCATCATCATAATTGTCTCCAACTGCACTATCATCATCATCATTATGATCATCATCATTATGATCATCATCGTCGTTGTCGTCGCCGTTGACTTACCTGAGTGCGGCCACCAGCTGAGTCCTGTACAGAGCTGCGAGACACGGAGGCGGCGATAGGGTAGCAGGAGAAGAACGAGCCAAACAAGGTCCCAGCGCCGTAGCCAATAAATTCCTGTGTAACAAACACAGCAGAATTGTCCATAAAACATTATAGTCTTGCCTTGAAAATACAATTATATTATGGACTAACCTTCCAATCTCCATTATATCAACATCAAAATTAAATCAACTGACAAAGGCAGACGTACTGTCAACAGAACAAAAGGGATCTAGGATGGATTTAAAGTTTTTGTCCCCAATATGCTTCGGTGTTGGGGGACGTTAATTTTATCCAATAAATAAATTTAAAGTTCCGTTCTAGCAAACAGCATCACGGTATTCAGAACCCCAGTGAAGAAGAGTCGAATTATGTTACGTTGTCATTTTAGGTTACTGGGCTCCTCAGAACACAAAATTCTGGCGATCTATATATATACTGGAATTTAATTTTAGCGGGTAAAACATGAGAACGGCCAACAATAGCTGTCAAAAACTAGGATGTCCTTGGACTGACCTTGTCAGCATCGATCTCGTAGTGGTATTTCTTGGCCAAGAGCACGGCCAGAGAGACGGACTGAGCGAAGGCCACGATGCCGATGACCACTGCGTCAAACCCGTAGCTGGACACGTTGACGAACGTTGGCATGGCAGGTTTAGGGAGCCTGAAACAGCAACTTCAAATACTCACAAGACTATTCACCTGCCTTAAATAAACGTCTTGTTGAGGACTCTGAACCAAATGAAAATATAAAAGGCGTATGGTTTAGTTTTAAAACAACATATCATATAAAATTTATACAATCTTAACCTAACAAATACCAAAAACCAAACCAATCAACACCGTGGTGTTAAACAGTAATGGACTTAGTAACATACCCTGCGGGAATCTCGCCAACAGTGCGAATGTTCCATTTTGCACGGAAGTCTCCGTATTTACTGGCTAGTGTTCCAACCACCACCTGAAAATTCAAATGATTAAGGTTGTTGGTTTTTTTAAATTAAAACATCAGTACCATCTCTGGCTTGCGCACCACACAAACATTCTGTCTCAGATGATAAAGATCAACTGTCAACGCTGACTTTCTTCTAACAGTGTTACGACTGAGACGCGCACGACAGATCCTATCATTTTGTTTTGCAAAGCATGCAATAACAGAGTGTATTAACCTTTGATTTGATTTTGCGTTGCTGCTAGAAGAAGCTTTGTTTAATGTTGATAAGTTTCGTCGGTCGATATTGTTAAGAATTTTCTGGATTACTTGGTTACTATCGACCGAAGCTTCCAGATAAATCTGGTAATAGCTAAGCGATTCTCCTAACATAATGACGTAAGACAGTTCCGGTGACGCGTTTTATTTTGATTGGGTGTTATTGCGTCATGCTGGAATGTTCGAACTTTTTTCTATTGCAGAGAGGCTATATAAATAACGCACTGTCTGCTTGTAGGAGAGATTTAAGATGATTTTTTTATGATTGTTGTAGTGATTTTCGCAAAGCGATTCTTATACGCAGCTGTTGAAGTTTGCTGAATAAAGTTGGACAGCTTTATACGACGACTCCTACCTTGTTGCTGAGTGAACAGGCTGCATGGATAAGCGAATTCGAGTTACACTTATCAAGATTCAAGCATCGGGGCTGAAGCAACTATTGATAAATAATCGTGTATTAAACAGAAACACTCCACGATAATGGAACAGCCTACCAGAGACAGTTGTAACAGCCCCCACTGTCAACTGCTTTCAAAGCAGGCTGGATGTATTCGGGAAGGACCGCTACTAGACTTAGCTAATTGCCACGCATGCAAGTTTAGCAGTTTTAGGATCTATGTAAAGGCCAGTGGCCTATATCATTGACTTTTCAAGTTCAAGTTCAAGTATAATTATGGCGATAAACCAATGTGTATACGTGGTGTGCTGAACACCAGCATTTAGTTCCAGAATATTCTTAAACACAGCCAATGTGTGCAACCAGCTTCACGTGCACGCAAGCACTTATGAATACAAAACGATGATGCATAAAAATATGTTTTACACAAAAAAACATAGAAACAAGGCTCTGTCGTTCGTTTATTGGTTTAAACAAAATATTGCTACAGTGACGCTCACGAGTTTGACAAAAATAAAGCTTAACTGAGCGGCATTTAATATTTTTGTTTTTAAAAATAAATAAATAAAAGAATTTAGACGAGTTTTGTCCAAGAAAATGTGAAGCCAATTCTTACCACAACCAGTTCGATTGGGATGGGGATTCTGCATTTGGCCTTCAGCTTTGGAGTCAGTATCACCTTGATGACGTAGATGACGATGATGCAGATGAGAGTGATGACAAGCTCAGCGATGTTGGTCTTTGGTATGATCGGGAAGATAGCCCCGTACGTCTGACAATGAAAATGTGATGTTGAATAAACACAGCATATTAATTTGGTTGTATCCGCGTGCGAAGTGTTATAAATACGTCATCTTAGTAATATTCCTTGCTCTTGTTCATACTTTTTTAATTTACGTAAGTACATGTTTTATTATGCAATAGAAACGGTGAACAATTTTAAATTGTGTTATAACGCGCAATTCCAAACAAAAATAAGCCTGTCCAAACTGAACCTTTCAAATAAATAATCACATTGGAACAGTATTTATATGGTTGGCTTGTCCAATTTCGCAGTTGCAATACACAAGCAGTTTGAACTATCCCTTTTAGTTTTACATGATTGTCTAAAAAAGAAATGTTGTAGGTCTACTTTGCAAAATACATCACACATACAAAAAAGGGAAACTGTTATAATATGGTTGGTGCTCATTCATTAATAACTATCTAGACAAAAATTTAATGTTTACTTTGCAAAATACCTCATACACATGTACACACACAGACACACTCATACACACAAATTAATATGTTTAATATGATTTGTGTTCAGCATTAACAGTCTGGAAACAAAGTGTAGCTGTACTTTGCAAAATTTGGTTTGTGTTCTTCATTCATCTTTGTAGGTAAATTGTGTGTCTACGAAACTTACATTGATGACGGAGAAGGTGTTCTCGAACCGGGGTATCTTCAGACCCAGTGCGTACTTGACCTGCGAGGTGCCCACGTGAACGGCGGCACCGGTGGTGAAGCCACTAACCAATGAGTCGCCCATGTAGGTGGTCACGAAGCCCACTTTGCACAGGCCCATGGCAATCTGTGTAGTGGAATGGAAAAGGACTTAGAATATAGAGGCACATTTGTAAACGACCTCTTTAAAGTGCCGCCGAGATTTGCATTGACGGACGTGGAACACCGATCAAATAGTCATTAACAGCAAATTGCCTTGTTGTTGATAAATTTATTAACCTATCACAGTGGACGAATCCAACCAATATCGCTTTTTTGCACGCTATGTGAGAAATAACAACGGCTGTTTATTTGACTTTGTGATGAAAAATAATGAAGAAGAAGAAGAAGAAGAAGAAGAATAAGAAGAAGAAGAAGAAGAAGAAGAAGAAGAAGAAGAAGAAGAAGAAGAAGAAGAAGAAGAACAAGAACAAGAACAAGAACAAGAACAAGAAGAACAAGAACAAGAACAAGAAGAACAAGAACAAGAACAAGAAGAACAACAAGAACAACAAGAACAAGAACAAGAAGAACAAACGAACGAACGAACATTGAGTTTAAACGTCTACACCCACCATTGGCGATATGGCAGACGGGGATAACCATCCCAGGGAAAGAGGGGTAGGGACCTGAATCAACACTGAACCACCAGAGCAATCATACTGCTAAAATGGACAGTGAAAATGGCCACTTTTTATATCGCCCACCACGGGATTCGATCCTGGGTCATCGGTGTGCCAGGCGAACGCTTTCCCACTTGAGCTACGGCGGTGGGAAGAAGAAGAAGAAGAAGAAGAAGAAGAAGAAGAAGAAGAAGAAGAAGAAGAAGAAGAAGAAGAAGAAGAAGAAGAAGAAGAAGAAGAAGAAGAAGAAGAGAACCAATTTGCCTATAACGGTGTACCAATTTACCTTTAACAAACTATAACAGTGTACCAATTTGCCCATAACAATGTAACAATTGGCCTGTAACAGTGTAACAATTAGCCTATAACAGTGTAACGATTGGTCTTTAAAAAAAGTGTAACAATTGTCCTATAATAGTGTAACAATTGTCTTACATTAATTATGTCCACTTACCTGGGAAAGGCCAGTGACGAACGAGATAGTGGTGGCAATGTGTATCTTGTAATTGATCACATCGTGGGCGAGATCATCTACGCTCCCTGTCGAACCTAGCGTGGTGTTCGCCAATAGCCCAAATGTTGACGTCGATAAGGGCATTGACGTCGTGACTGCGTCCCCCACGTGGTGGGCAGTCGTGGCGGCCGCCGCCAGTCTGCTCAGTCTGTAGGCCTCGCCTTCCCTGGCCACGACGGCTCCAGTCATCAAGCTGACCACGGCTACCGTGCCTACACAAGGAAGAAGAAGAAGAAAGAATACACCGCAATGAGCATGCTAGATATCAATGCCATTATTTCTCCAGAGGAGACAGTTTCGCAAGATAAACTTTTTTTTTCGTTTTTATTATTTTAATTTTAATATTTTTAGTGCACTGCTAAATTATGTGTTCATAAAGGACGGTTGGGGGTGGGGGTGGGGGTGGGGGTGGGGGGAGTGAATAAGGGAGAGAAGACGGGCTTTATCCATAGATAGGCTTGGATACTGTTGTAACATAAATTAAACTCTACCAATGGACAAAGCACTAAATCACAAATCTGGACTTACCCATGGAAATCTGCTTGGAAGTTCCAAAGATGAAGTAGATGAGGACAGGAAAGAACGACACGTACAAGCCCACCACGGGAGGCAGATCAGCCAACATAGCGTACGCCATACCTGAAATCAAACTGTTCAGGTCACCGAGGATTTTCTCCGGGTGCTCCGGTTTTATCTACAATGTTAATACAGTTATTGCTGAGTCACGGCTGAAGATAAAGGATCCCAGAGAATGACAGAAAAGACTGCACCTTCACACACACAAAAAGTGTCCATCCATCTACACAGCCATTCATCCAAGCTATCACGCAACACTAGTCTTGATGAACCCACCTTGCGGCAGTTGCATGACGCCGACAGTCAGACCGGAGATGACGTCATTGATGAGGTCATCTTTGACGTTATACTTGCGCATGATGTTGACGACGGGGAAGATGTTGAGGACGGTTTTCTTTAAGTTCTTTTTGTCGCAGGTGAGGCAGTTGACCACGCCTCTCTTCAGTCTGGCCATTCTAGGCAGAGGCGGTTCCGGGGCCTGGCAAAAAGCAAGATCACAAAACAGACATGTTAGGAACACAATAATGTGCAATGGGTAAGTCGATACTTCGCCTGGTAAAGAGCTTATGTTCTGGAATATAAGGTCAACCTAAATGGCTTCCAATCAAAGTTCATAGAACCTCATAGTTTATATTCAGGAAACAGACAACGAACCACCAATCCAGCGCCTTGAGCACCTCTTGAGCTGGTCAAGCGCTATATCAGAACCATCAAATAAATAAACAAATAAACCTAGGGATGGCGTGTGTGTGTGTTCCCGCGCGCGTGTGTGTGCTGTGTGGGTGTGTGTGTGTGCGGGTGCGTAGACATAAGCCTTGAAATGGGTGACTGACCTTGCTTTTTATGCAGAGAATGGGTGTGTGTATTAGCCACCCACTTTTTTCCAGCCACCCGCTTTTTTCTAAGTGCGCGGGAGTGCTCTTTTAGTGCATGGGAGTGCAGTTGTAGTGCATGAGAGTGTTTTAAGTAAAAGGGAGTACTCTCTCCTGGGACAGAGAAAATCCAGCCACTTTTCGCGAAAGTTTTGAAGAAAGTTCGACCTATTTCGTCGCCTATAGGAGACGAACTAGGTCAACTTTTGAGACGGAAAGAGCCAATTTTGCGTTAGATTCTTACATTTTTAGAAGAAATTTGCGTTCTTTCCGTCAAAAAAAACACTTTCCGATTCCTACATTCGTAGTAAAACCCAGTTTTGGTGATCTGTGTACGTGTGTGTGTGTGATGAATCACCTTCTTTTCTTTTTTTTATGGAAGAAATAGGCTTGGGAAGGAGAGGGAATCCCGGGTGGAAAGGATGCATAAAGAGGACAAGCATATTATAAGACATAACGAACTCAAGAAAGATCTAAAGCTATAGATACCTTCTCATACTGCTCGCGGAAGTCTGGCAGCGTGTAGGCAGATCGGGAGACTCTCACCCTTGGGCCTGGGACGTCAGACTTCTTGTTGACGTTGCTTTCCATTGCTAGAACAAACAGAGGGAGACAATGCATCATCATTATTATTAGTTCCCGAGCTGTAAAGCTCGGAAACTCTTGTGTTCGGCTTTTTTCCGTTTTGTTTTCAACGATTGAGCCATTTAATACTCAGCGCAAACAAAGTGTGTTGCTATAATAATCTTTCCAAACGCCAAGAAGGATAATTGCCTTACGTAACATAGACCTAAGCTCACTAAAGAATGGAATGATGTTTTCATTTAAAGGGACACACTTTGACCACGCTTCCTCGACCGATCTTTTTAACATTCACAATGAGTATTGCCCCAATGAAAAAAATAAGCTTACTTTTACAAAAAAAATAACTCTTTCGAAAGTATATTTTTTTTGTTTTTTTTTTTTTTTTTTTTTTTTTTTTTTTTTGGGGGGGGGTTGGTGTGTGTGTGTGTGTTTTTTTAATTCCGTAGGTTTTGTACATATAGCGACAGCCATTGGCTTGCCAACCAACATTTGGAGCTAAAAATAGCCGCTACTAAAGCCGGTAAGAGAATGAACCCGTAAACAAAATTGTTGGTAAAGGTTTTGGTTTTAGGTTGATAAATTAGACCCTACCCTACCCCACACACCAAAGACACAGGCTTCAGCTTGGTTATTCACTCACAAATTTGGTCACAGGTCACACGGCTTAAGGTATCGATGTACCGTTAAATCAGGGGAAATCACTCCCTGTCAAAACCGAAATGGACCATTCAAACTGTAGCTTTTGGTTTGAGCAACGAAAGCCCACTGTATCATTGTGTAATGTAATAACAATGTCCACTGTATCATTGTGTAATGTAATAACAAAGTCCACTGTATCATAATGTAATGTAATAACAAAGCCCACTGTATCATGGTGTAATGTAATAACAAAGTCCACTGTATCATAATGTAATGTAATAACAAAGCCCACTGTATCATTGTGTAATGTAATAACAAAGTCCACTGTATCATGGTGTGATGTAATAACAAAGTCCACTGTATCATAATGTAATGTAATAACAAAGTCCACTGTATCATGGTGTGATGTAATAACAAAGTCCACTGTATCATGGTGTAATGTAATAACATTACATTACATTACATGGTTATTGCTTTAGGTCCAGCGGACTCTTCCAAGCCAAATCAGGACCAGAGAAGTGAAAGAGGACTCAACCCTGATGCGCATAAAAGATCTGCCGAAACAAGCCTAGTGGTAACACTGAAGACAATCTACCAGCCGGTCACTTTACAATAAAGACATCCCACGCAGGGGACGCTGAGGCTATACTTTAATTTATCGAACCCCTGTTTACAAAAACAAAATAGAATACAAACATCATTATACAATATCAACAAAACACATACATAAAAAATGCCTACATTGCCAAATAATAACATCATAGGAAGCCCCAGTGACCATTTGGCAGAAGGCATCCTATATTCCCAAGCTGATCCAACAGACCTCATACACAAACAAGGAGTCTTGTCCCGGAAGAGTTTTCAAGAAAAAAGGTAGGTGACTGGTCTAGCGAAGAAGAAGATAGTATAGCAGATTGATAGAACAGAGCAGGACTGAGAAAGAGCAAATGAGAAAGACAGCGACAGTGGGAATTTAAAGCACTAAATTTCCAGAAAGTGGGGATACTATTTATACTGAAACCCCCGGCACCCCAACGGGGGTAATGGGTTAGTTAGGACCCGCAGTGGGTTATGTAGGACACAGAGTGGGTTATGTGGGACACATGCGAAATGCTTACTTAGTCACATTCGTCTCGCTCTTGCAGAGGAACATAGTAGTCTTATCCACTAAAATAGAACAGTAAATGCGATAACAAGCGAAACGGTAAACGCTGATAGTCAAACACATCAGAATCACGAATTAGCGGGAGGACTCATTTGCGCAGAACGTTGACTTCAAGTTGACCTCTGTCGTTCTAAAGTAATATTTATCGCAGTCAACAATTTTGTTACAACACGCAGAAGTTTAAAACATCAACTAGTGTTGAAAACCTCTGCAAGGGAAGTAAGCGCAACATGGAAATTCCACAATTTAAACTAGAAAGGGTTGTTTCCCTTCATGGCACGCGAGTCGAATTCACTTAATTAAGTAATAATAAACGGACAAAAAAAACACAAAAGCCAGCCCTGTCTTCATCCCAGAACTAATTCAAAGTGTCATTGTATCCTAGGTCATGATAGAACAAAACATCAGAACTAGTCTTTACTGGTTGTAACTTCCTCTTTCTACTCCCCTCCCACTCTCCTCCTTCCCCGCAACCCAACCCCGTCTTCCCCCCTCCACCCTCCTCTTATCATGCGTCATATTATTCTAGCATCTAGTACTGTTCTGACGCAATGGACAATCGTCAAAGGGTCCCACCGCAAGATTAAAATGCATTACCTTGTAACTATGAACGTATCGATCTATCGATTAGCGCAGGTTTAGGCTTGACGATGATAGTTTTAGAGCAAACATCTGGACGGCTAGGCCAAATATATGGGTCCCACACATTACTTCCGTATTTTATTTTTTATTATTATTATTTTTTGGTATATTATTTTTTTATTGCACCTACAATAATTCGTGTGTACTTGTGCTGTACTTTAAGCGCATAAGCCTACATCTAAATGGGCCTGCCATGACGAATTTAAGCAGTTTCGTTCTAGAATGTGACGCGTGACTGACACTAGCCTGGCTACTACGGATCCGAGAATGCAAAGTCACGCAGCATCTGACTGATCCAAAACCTTCGTTTAATCAACGTTATATTGCAATATTGTATCTAAACAAGCCAAAGATAAAACGCACCGAGGATGTTATAGTGCAATGGTTATTAGCGATATAAGATTTTTTTTTTTTTTTTTTTTTTTTGTATCAGTTTATAGTCCCCTCTCTTCCCGAAAAGGATTTTCAGAGAGGAGACTTGATTCAGATATTTCGATATTAGTTAATATCCCTTACATGATAATATTTGTTACACTGGAATTAAGTTCAGTTCAGTTTGGTTATCTCAATGGCTTCTCTTTTTTGCCATCGCGACTCGAAGTAAATACTATACCTTGATTCTGCTTTCATGGCTAAGATATTAATTCCTTATATTAGTTGTCTAAAATGGGTTATGCAAGACTAATTTATGACGACATTTTCCTTTCTGTTACGAAGAGAGAGCTCAATAATGCATATAGACTAGACATCGAACTATACGCGTACACAATCTACATACAATGTACACTTACAGATGTCTTTCATACATACAATTACATACTCAAATACTTTTTTTTTTAAAACAAACACACAACAAATACCTCTGTATTCACCAGGCATGGAAATATGAAATAAGCAAACAAGAGGACGTTATAGCGGCGGGTGCTGGGATCCATGAGCAACGCTGCCGTGATTTGACAAAACCGAGTAAGTCCACCTAAGGTCGAAAATGAGTTTTTTGCGCCATCAAACTTGCAAGAGAATGACGCATCTTACCTGTAAAAATCAAATCCGAACTATGCTTAGATTTGGAGATATCATAGAGTAAGTCCTTGTTAAAAAAATTTTAAGTGGGGGAATAAACTGATAAAACCAAGCAAGTCCCCTGCGATTTTGTTTCGGCGATCCTCTGGCTGATGCTCGAGTTGGCATGATGACGTCATTTTCTACAATAACCTGACAAAGAAAAGTAAGTCCTCCCGACCAATGAGAAAGCGCATTAAGATGAAGTGGACCAGTGAGAATCCATGTTATTGCTGCTGTGCAATATTATTTTCCTGTGAAAATGATGACGAAATTTCGGTCAGCAAAGGACGTGTTCGGCTTTTTGAAAAAGAGTTTTCTTCATGTACTTTCCTGCCCACCATGAAGGATTCTGTAGATCTTCCGCCTACGCGGCAACTTCCACGAGTGGAAATAAACAAACAAACTATCCTATCCTATCCTATCCTATCCTATCCTATCCTGTCCCGTAACCCTGAGGTCGTAGGGGCACCACAGATGATCGTTTAACCAGCATACTCCATCTCTCTCTGTCCTCAGCAGCCCTGATGGCTTCGCTCAGTGTCAAACCAGTCCATTCTCGAATGTTGTCCTCCCACCTCTTTTTCGGTCTCCCTCTTCTTCTACCTCCTTGCACTGTGCCTTGCAGAATAGTCTTTGCAAGGCCTGATGATCTGGTGACGTGGCCATACCATCGGAGTTTCCGTTTCTTCACCACTGTGAGCAGGTCATCGTGTTGTCAAATGGCTTGTGTGATGGTCTGTCGGACTTCGTCGTTGGTGATGTGTTGGGTATAGGAAATGCCCAGAAGTCTTCTGTAGCACCTCATCTCCATGCTTTGTATTCTTCGTTGTAGATCTGCTGTGAGGGTCCATGCTTCGCAAGCATATAGGAAGATGGAGATGACAAGGGAGCGCAGCAGTCTTACTTTGGAATGTAGAATGATGGTCCTGTCTTTCCAAATGGCTTCAACCTTGTCAGGGCAGCAGTTGTTTGTGCGATCCTGGAGAGGACTTCCTGTCGGGACCCATTGTCTGATACAATGGCTCCTAAATATTTGAAGCTATGCACTGTGTTGAGGGATTGGCCTTGGACTTTGATGTCCGTGTTGATGCCATTGGTGTTGTTGGTCATCATTTCGGTCTTCTCTGCACTTATTTCAATTCCACAAGCTTTGGAGGTGGTGTCAAGCCTCTGTACCAGCTGTTCAAGTTCTTGTTCCTCTCCAGCCAATCCATCAATGTCACCCGCAAAACGAAGATTGGAGATTGCTCTACCCCCTATGCTGACTGTGCCTTCGTGATCTGCAAGAGCATCTGACATGATGCGCTCTAGGAAGATGTTGAAGGGTGTTGGAGAGAGTAGGCATCCTTGACGCACACCGATTGTTGTTCTGAACCAGTTCCCGATAGCGCTGTTGTGGAGGACTGCACTGGTAGCCTTGTCATACAGGTTTTTGATGACTTCAATAATTTTAGGTCTGATGTTGTACGCTTTCATTGTTGCCCATAGAGCTGCATGCCAGACTCGGTCAAACGTTTTCTTGAAGTCTATGAACACATGATATAGATGTTGTTGGTGCTGTAGGTATTTCTCACAGATTATTCTGAGGTTGAAAATCTGTTCAGTGGTACTTCGCCCTGCCCTGAATCCTGCTTGTTCTTCAGCTATGATTTGTTCAGCTTGGGGTTTCAACCTGTTGAGTAATATTTTCAGGAGGACCTTGCTGGGATGGATGATGAGGCTGACGGTGCGGTAATTTTCACACTCCTGAAGGTTACCTTTTTGGGGAAGAGTGATGACAAGCGACTGGGCCCATGGTATAGGCCACTCTCCACCCTGCCAGATCTTGTTACAGATAATGGGGAGGGCATCAATCATCGCTTCTCCTCCTGCTTGTAGCAGTTCCGCGGGTATGTTGTCCACTCCCGCTGACTTCCCTTTCTTTAGCGATTGCACTGCTGCCTCAACTTCTTCCCGGAGAATTGGGAGGATTTCTTCTTCTCTGTTCTCGGGACATGCTAGAACTGATGGGTCTCCATTTGGTGTATGGTTGTAAAGGTCAGAGCAGTACTCTGTCCATCTGTCCAAGACTTCTTGTTCTTCTGTAAGGCATATGCCAGACTTGCTTTGGATCGTGGAGACTTTGGGCTGTTTGAAACTTGTCAGCCGCTTTACAGTCTGGTAGGCCTTCTTGCTGTTGTTCATGTTCAGACTGTTCTCCATTTCCTGGCATTGATCTTCTGTCCAGTTCTCCTTTGCTGTGCGCATGCCTTTTCGGATGTCATTGTTGATTTTTCGGTAGACATCAGCTCCCTGTGAGGTGTTCTTTTTCTTTCTTTTTTTTAAAATCTCTCTTCGTTTATCACACAGATCCAAAAGTTCAGGTGTGATCCACGGCTTCTTCTTTGGTCGGTGCTTGCCAAGGATCTCAGTGGCGGCATCTGTCACAGCTGAGTTGAAGGTGGTGGTCATGGTGTTGACATCTACTTCACCAGCCCCCAAAATGAGCAGTGGTGCAAATTTCCCTTCAATTGTGGCCTGAAATAGTTCTGCCACCTCCGGGTCTTGCAGTTTGTCCAGGTCGAACTTCAGTCTAGTGCAGTATTTACTCTCTTCAAGTGGAGCCGGAAAGACATCCTCAAGAGATTGTGGTCACTTCCGATGTCTGCTCCTGGAAAAGTGCGTGTCCTGCCAATGTTGATGCTTGATCTGAAGCGTTTCTTGACCATGATGTAGTCTATTTGGTTGTGATGCTCCCCCCTGGGACTGTGCCATGTCCATCGTCTGGAGTTTTTGTGGAGACCAAGCGTGTTTGCCAGTACCAGATTGTTGTTTCTGGCAAACTCCAAGAATCTCAGACCACTGTCATTTGTCTCGTTGTTGCAGTGGGGTCCACATGTGTCTCCCCAGTTGTGGTGCGCATCTTGGCCAACCTTGGCATTCCAGTCGCCTTGCACTATGACTATGTCCTTCTTCGGCACTTGGTCAAGGACCGCCTGTAGATTTTCATAAAAATCCTCCACTTCGCTGTCGTCATAGTCTGATGTGGGGGCATAGGTCTGGATGATGGTGATGTTGAAAGGGGTTGCTCTCAGGCGGATGGTAATGAGTCTACTGGGCGGCAACCCATGACAGTGGCTAGAATGTTCTTGTGGACCAAGAATCCAACGCCGTGTTCGTGCCTGTCATCTCTACCGCTGAAATAGAGCTTGTGGCCTTTGTCTGTCGTTGTTTCACCTAGGCCTTTCCAGCGCAGTTCGCTAATGCCTAGAACGTTCCATCGATAGCGGTCCAACTCGTGGGCCAGTTCTTCTAATTTTCCTTCCGCAGTTAGGGTCCTGACATTCCAGGTTCCTATGACGATGTTGTTTCTCATGCGGATCTTGCTAAATTGTCCATCAGTAGCACACTTAACACCTCCGTCCTGGTGGCCAACGGAAGGCGCGGTCCTTGAGCCGGGCGACGACCTATCCGGTATGGAATTAGTGGATAATGTCATCATGCATGTAGTGTGTCTTGGGCAAAAATGGACCTTGCGGTGCCCAATCCTCTCCAGGCTGTTGGGCACAGCCGAAATCCACGAATACAGTGTGGCTCGCCTTGGCCCCGAGCACGTGGTCGTTGAACCTGTAGCAGCGTGAGGTTCCTCGCCCTGGCCGGTGACTTCTGTGTAGAAGACTTTCGCCCAGTGATGCCGTGCTAACATTACCCCTGTAAGTCGCCTCTTACGACACGCCGGGAAACGTTGGGCCTATTCTATTCAGTGCCCGAACCCACAAACAAACAGCAACAAATATATTACAGACACACAACAAGGGCAAAACAATACAAGACATACACGTGGTGTAAAGGCAGGAAGATCGCTACAATAGGAAACTGAAAGGAAAATAGTTTTGTATTTTTAAAATTAAATTGGCTGCATCTAATATTATTTTGAAGGGAGAGCAAAAAAAACCATGACTCCTGCATACCAACCCAGGAATATTAAGTGAAGAATGGCTAAAAACAATAAACAGGCACACATATAAACTCACTGTAACTGCCGCACCCACATCTTACAAAACCCAACTTATGTGACTCATCTCGTCAGACTTTTTAACAAAGAAACGAAACGGCCTAATGGGACTTACTTGGTTTGGTGAATTTTGAAAACAAGGATTTACTTAATAATAAACTGACAAAACCAAGCGGATTTGACTTACTTGGTTTTGTGAATTTTTTTAACAAGGATTTAATTCAATAATAAACTGACAAAACCAAGCGGGTGACTTGCTTGGTTTTGTCATGTTCTCAACCAAGATCTATCTCAAGAATAATCTGACAAAACAAAGCAAGTCCACAAATAGTCTTAAAACATCAAATCTATCAAACATTTCTTTAACATTCAAGGTATGCACTCTTAAATCGAGGAATTGCATTATAATATGCCCTTAAACTTCCAGAAACGATCGCGTAATATAGCGCAACACAAAACGTCGATTATCTCGAAAGTAGGTTTTGTGGACTTGCTCGGTTTTGTCAGTTCACGGCAGAACGCCTCAGGTGGGAGTCAGGGGGGCAAGCGTCCCCTAAAACTGAGTGATTGTTTTTACCTTTTCCACACCTAAATGTTGCACCGGGAGACATCACAACTTTACAAAACGATGCACTTCAAGCTGCAGTAATTTCTCACCAATGTGTTCAAATTGAAATCCAAATTGACACAATGACTCGCCAACTATTTATCTGCGTGCAGTATCAATCTCTTTGTTGTCACCAAACCATACTTTCAGAACACATAACATTCAGAAACTTTCTTTAAAAACTGTTACCTCATAACAATTTCATTGGATTGATGATCACTGCAGATGAAAGATATTGAATGTATGAGCATAAAGATTTTGAATCCATCGTGAATGATGTTAGATTTATTGTGGATGAGAAAATGTGATTTGGTTGTAAACAAGATGATAATGAAGATTATGTCTGCAAATTGTTACACCATTCAGATTCTCGTTTATCCGTATTTCAGCTTATCATATCAGTCACAGTACGCCTGACTAGCAAGTTGATTTTGGAGATTGAGTCGCGAACACGGTGTGTTCTTTTTTTGTCTTTGCCTGTTGTCAACCAGATGAAAGTCTTCGTGCTATTCTCAAGCCAACCAAAATTCCATTTGTTTTTCACACTTGATTCGATTTTGGCTACAATGTCCTTATCGCCTTTCGTACTTTGTCAATAAATGCTGACCGAAGTAGCGCTCGGTCTCTAAACTGCAAGATCCGTAAAAACAAAGAAAGCGCTCGGAATTATTCGGATCATTTAGGAACAAGCACAAAACCACTTACTCGGCTGTTTCCGACTGCATTCTTATTATCATCGGTTTTTCTCTGAAAATTTCGTACACACTACATTCAGTCCAAATAAGAAAAGCCAAATGATAATAAACAATCGCCATCTTCTGCGATGGAATCTGTCACGCGGACGCATGTACCATATCTCTTCCGCCATCACCCTCCCTACCTCCCTCCCCTTGAAATTTCTCAACGGATTTAGACCGATCTCAAAAATGGCCCAGAGGTTCATCAAAAAGGCGGTTTTCCGCCAATAGGCAAAAATTCTTATGCCTGGTTTTACATACCAAAAAGTACGTCTTAAAAACATTGTACGCATTAATTTGAACACATAAATACACTTTATACACAACATTACACCCGAAAATACCTTTCATGCCAGAGAAACTAACTTCCCAGTTCGCACTTCGCAAAGTTTTATAAGACTTCATAGTCACCAAACGTTAGTCACAAATGACGCACACATAGGTACAAAATAATTGTTCGCAAAAGGTGTTTTTCAACTCTTTATATTCGCTCAACGGAGCACGATTCTGGACCGTGTTTTTGTTTGTTAAAAATGATTTATTGGCCCTTGTTTACTCCAAACGCCTGACAATGCCCGCAAATACGTGAGCGTCTGTCTCGAAACATTATATGAAATACAACTTTAAACAGATGAAACTGCGTCAGCACTATGAATGCTACAGACAAATATTTCACAAATGTTAGATACTGTACGGTAGAGTTAGACAATAGTTTAGTGGTTATAGATAGATAGGTATTGTAATATTTTATTTAATCGCATTTCATAACTATATTGCATTTAGTGAATTTTATTTTTATTATTTTAGAAAGGTGTGCCTTCGTTAAATTTGTGTGGTACAACTGTTTTCTATTTCGTGTTGTAATCAATTTAACTCATTTTAGTTTATTTTAATTTAATTTAATTTAATTTAATTTATCCCATTGTACTTTAAAAAAAATATATATATATATATATATATATATATATATATATATATATATATATATATATATATATATATATATATATATATATATATATATATATATATATATATATATATATATATATATATATATATATATATATATATATATATATATATATATATATATATTCGTTTTTTCTGCGCGAGCTTAAGTCATGTTCTACCAGTGTTAAACGCGCTCGTGCACTTTACGCCAAAACGGTACTCTGTCTTCCATTGTTCAGTTTAAACAACGTATTTTATTACACTCACATACACAAGGTGAACGCGCGCGCTCACGCTCACACACATACACACTCACACACACAACCACACACACACAACACATCCGCCTCCCACCACCTCGGCCGAAACTGTCTGTTCCCTTATAACGCAACAACAATTTCAAACACAATATAACTTCAACGTTAGCAATCGTGTCCTATTTACAGACGTAAGCGATGTAAGTCATGTGTTGTGTGTGTATTTTTGTCACACGCAAGTCCACTAAACGCATTATTGTTTTCTACTATAAGGAATGAAGAAAGTACCACAAGAAAGAGGGAAAGAAAGAAAGAAAGAAAGAAAGAAAGAAAGAAAGAAAGAAAGAAAGAAAGAAGGAAAGAATTGAAGAAGGAAAAAAATTAAGAAATAAAAAAGTGAAAATATAAAGAGCTAAATAAAGATGGATCAAGAAAGAAAAAGAAAAAAAGAAACGAAAGAGAAAGAAACGGAAAAGAAAGAAATAAGAAAAGGATTGAAAAAAAAATGAAGAAAGAAAGGAACTAAACTTTTAAAAATACAGAAAGAAAAAATAAAGAAAGGAAACAAAGAATAAAATAAAGAATGAAAGAGAGAAAGAAATAAAGAAAATAATGAAATTAAAGAAAGGAACGAAAGATAAAAAGAAATAAAATAAAGAAATGAAAGAAAAAACGGAAAAGAAAAAAAAGAAGAACGGGAATGGAAAAGAAAGTAAACTGAAAATGATGGGTTAAAGAAATAAAAAAAGAAAGAACATGAACAAGTAAAGAATGGAAAGAAAGAAAGGAAGAAAGAAACAAAGAAACAAAGAAAGAAAGAAAAAAAGAAAGAAAGAAAGAAAGAAAGAAAAAAAGAAAGAAAGAAAGAAAGAAAGAAAGACACAAACAAAGAAATACACACACAAAAAGAGAAAGAAAAAGAAAAGAAAAAGAACAAAAAAATAAGGAAATGCTAAAAAAAAAAAAAAAAAAAAGAAAGAGTGAAAGGAATGGAAAGACAATGAAGGAAGAAAGAAAAAGTACAAAAGGAAAGAAAGAATGAAAAACAGAAACAAACAAAGAAAGGAAAGAAAGAAATTAAAGAAAGAAAAGGAAAAGAACGGTTAAAAAAAAGAAAAAAAAGAAAGAAAGAAAGAAAGAAAGAAAGAAAGAAAGAAAGAAAGAAAGAAAGAAAGAAAGAAAGACTGAAAGAAAGACTGAAAAGAAAAAAAGAAAGATTAAAAATAAATTAAGAAACTACAGCAAACATAAAATACAATAGTTAATCAACTCCGGTGACTTCGCCCTTATGTAAAATAATAAGCTGTTTTGGACGCTACATAATATGTGCAGGCAGGCATTGATCTACAAATGATCTTGAAATGATACGCCCAACATGTCACCAACTACACATAGCAACACAGAACTACGGCACATCTCATAGACCAGGGGTTCACTCAGCCTTGAATTCCTACAGCAGTATAGTTATGAGCGCATCATAAAGCGTCTTGCGATAACAGTACAGAGGAACCCGGTCAATAAAACGTGTTGCACTGAGCTGTAGAGTGTAGATATCAACGGTACAAAAGAACCCGATCCTTCATTCATGCAGGTATTATTAGCTAAGAAAGTTATGAACAGAAGGTTAAGCAAATAAAGTGCAAGGGCCGTCCCGTTGTACTCGATCGTGTGTTCACGTTCGCTCGCATTCTCTACCTCTTTATCTCTCCGTCTGTCTGTCTGTCTGTCTGTCTGTCTGTCTGTCTCTCTCTCTCTCTCACACACACACACACAGACACACACACACACACACACACACATGTAGACTGTCATAACCGGGGTTTCTTTAGAATGTAGGAATCGGAAAGTGATTTTTTGACGGAAAGAACGCAAACTTCATCTGAAAATGTAAGAATCTGATGCAAAATTTGCTCTTTCCGTCTAAAAAGTTGACCTAGTTCGTCTCCTATAGGCGACGAAATAGGTAGAACTTTCTTCAAAATTTTTCCGAAAAGGGGCTGGATTTTCTACGTCCCGGAAAAAGAGCACTCCCTTGTACTTAAAACACTCTCATGCACTACAACTGCACTCCCATACACTAAAAGAGCACTCCCGCGCACTTTGAAAAAAGTGGGGCCCTGGAAAAAAGTGGGGTCCGAGCAAAAGACCCCATTTATGACTAAAAAAAAACAAGGTCAAGCTACGACTTTGACATGAATACACCTGCACACCCACATACAAACCAACGCCTTATTCAAACGGGTTAAATTACCGTGTTCCAAGAGATCACTAATAAAATAGATTGTTCCTCCGATTTCTATACCCGTGACCCTATCCTCCCGCTCTACCTTTTAAAACAATTTGCGGATATACGAGCCCGGAGAAACCTTCACTTACGTTATTATGTCACCTATTTCAAAAAAAAATATATATATATCTATATTCCGGTTGAAAGAACGACAACCTGCCAATGACTAAAAAATGTTATTTCAGTGCCGGGTTGCGTCCCTTTATTCAATAGCTGCTCTTGCGCAGTTATACAGAGCGTCAGCGGTCGTTAGTCCCGTATTATTTCAGAGCTGTTTTAAGGCGTAGATCCAGCTGCCTTTGCTACTCTGCTTACACGGGATTCACTCACACTATCCCACTCCCTACTCCGTGGCGATATAGACCACAGCCAATGTGATAATAATGCTGTCTCTTCATTCCTTATTGTAATTATTTTATGTTTTGTGATTTAAATATTGATTGTTTTTTAATGTCTGATATCACTCGAATGTGTGCATTGAAAATAAATGAATTAATATATTTTATTCACTGTTGTGTTCGTTTTTACATGTGTTTTTCTTTCTTTCTTTCTTTCTTTCTTTCTTTCTCTCTCTTTCTTTCTTTTTTTATTTCCTTTTTCCTTTCTTTGACTTTTTCCACTTTTTATCTTTTCTCTTTCTTTTTCGTTGGTTCTTTCTTTTTTTTAATATTTTTAATTTTTAATCTCTTCTCTCTTTCTTTTCTTTCATTTTTGTTGTTGTTGTTATTTTAGTTTTATTTGTTGTTTTAATTTTTTGGTCTCTCTTACATCTTTTTTTTGTTTGTTTTTTATCATGTGATTTAAAAATAATAATGTTAAATTTATTTTGGGGGTATTTATTTGTTTAAGTTTTAGTTTTACGCTAACTTTAATTTTCGTGATTGTTTTATAGAATATTATTTTGGGTCTTTTTGTCTTTAGTCTATTGTATAACGGCGGTTAAAGTAAACTAAAGTAACTTGGGAAATTAAAAAAAAAGTAGGGACCGAAACAAAACAAAAAATATAAGAGAAAAAGAAAGGGAAAAAAATGAGATAAGGAAATTAAAGAAAAAAGATGATAGTAACATAGCAAAAATGAAAAAAATCATTTTTTGAAATTAAAAGAATGAAAGAAAGAATGAAAGAAAGACTGAAAGAAAGAAAAGAGAACCTACTTATTTTTAAAAATACTTACTTCAGGCACTTACTTGAAATTATGGAAAAGACTGAAGCTGATTTCTCTACTCAGAAGATTCTAAGTCCCTACAGGTAGATCAATGTGCTTGAAGGTTGAGGAGAGCGCACGACGTGCTCTCGAGCAAAACTTGCTTCTTAATGAGCTCGGGTGGTGGTAGGGGGCTGTTGCTCCGACTTATATAGGGGGCTTTGGTGACCCCCTCTTCCATCCCTAAAAATCGGCACCCCTCCTTCCATGTCGCACCAACCGACCAATCAGAACAGTGAGCATCTCTTGGCCAGCCAATGAAGAGGCTCGGGGTAGTGGGTCATTTGCAATCACGCATGTTTACACGGCCGCGGACCCTGTCAAAAAGTCTGTTGAAATTCAATACCAGGCCTTAACCGGTAGGTACCGGTCGCTTCAGAAGACGGAGACCCCATCTTCTCCTACTCTGCGTCACATTGGGTGGTGTGTGACCCTCTCTAGGAAAACGAGTCGCGTGACGCACGTCCAATAACGACAGTGGAAAGATTTATAATGTTGACGTTGTTACACGCGCACGGGGTCAACCAGTTGGATATTGTTGTTAAGAATGTACGGGGTCAGAGTTGATTGTAGGCATAATACATAGTGTGTCATACAGTTTTACGATGTTCGATTCATCAATAAATTGATTGCACAAAAACACCAGCTTGCCTCACACGGCTCGTGTGCGTCGCCTTCATTAAAATGAAATTAATTGACGTACAGTAATCGATCAGTATTTAGCATTAGTAGGCGCTGACGCCGTGTTGTTGAGCAATCTGCTTTACAGTGCAGAGTTCCACGTTGTTGTGTCTGTCCTATGCAAAACGTTTAGGCTGACAATAAAACAGTCGGTATAAAAACGTACGAATCATGTCCCCCATATGACTAGGTGTTAGGGGACGTTAATCTTACCCAACAACAACAACGTACGAATAAAACAAGTTGAAATCATTTGAACCAGTGAATCTATAAGGGAGATAACAAAAAGAGTTTAAGTAGTAGTTGCTATATTTTTCTCCCTTGTTAATCCTAGTCCGCTTTCCTTCCCTTCTCTTAAAAAAAATAAAGCATATTCAGTTCAATTCCATTCAACTCAAGGAGTCTTTATTACCAATAAATGAATTATTGAGTCCACATTGTAGCGGGTACACAACATACCTACCTAAAGCATTTTCTGTGGGAGCTTGTCAGCCCAAGTTAGTTTCAAAGGAGGAGGGGCCATGCACGAAGTGTAGTTATGTCGTAGTCAAACGTGATTTATGAACGAGCAGAGGAGGTCGGTAGACGGGTAGGAAAATGGAGGCTGGGGTGAGGTTGAGGGTTAGGGAGAGGGAGGGAAGGAGGGAAAGGAGAAGGAAAGAACGACGGCCGGTCTTGAGGGTTTGAGGTGTACATGCGGCTGTTGCGTGACGTATGTATTTTGCAATGTGTCACAATGATCTTAATCTGATTATTACACCTGCAGGTTTAACTGGACTACTGTACGATACGGCTGGACGAGTTCTGTGTTCAAAACAAACTTACGTTTTTGATAGGCCCAATGACCCAGCCCTTGTCGACTGTCAACAGGTTGCGGTGGCTTGTATACAGGCATAGGGAGGATTGTCGTTAGCCCATGACGAAGTACTTTAGGGGTACTTTAAACCGGGTTTAAGTCTGGTTAATATATGGGTGGCCAAGAAGCGTAGGGGTTGGCGTACATCTTACAAATGTTTCGTTAAGCAAAGTTGAGCAGGGTTAGTACTTGGAAAGGATGACCATACTTGGATGCAACCACTGGAGGAAAAAAAACCTACATAAATAGAATGAAACAAGTGCACCACATATCACAGTCCAACTAGCTGTGAACGGGGTACCTGGCGCTGTTTACAACTGAACCGGGAAAAAGTAAAGCCATCGAAGGAGACGAGTGAGGCACGACCCTCATTAAGCTGGCCCCAAGAAAAGGGAGCCATTCTCTCTCCCCAACGACCTAAAGGTTACCGGAACCCCTTTATTACCATCACCCCAATTAGAGTTTCCGGGGTTAGAGAAAGTCATTAATAGTATTGTGATATTTCCTTTTTTAAATGAAGACAATACATCATCCTGTGTCTTGTGTCTTGTATCTTGAATCTAGTATCTTGTATCTAGTAGCTTGTGGTATGATACGTACAGTAATATCAAACTCAATGTTACGGCACTCATCCCTAAGAGTTTCAATAAAGGTGGTTTTGTGAAAAGGCCCTCATTCGAAGGATTGGTTTACTGTTGGCCAAAACGGGTTTACCGCAAAATTGGCATTGTTATTACATTAAACAATAAGAAAATGGGCTTTGTTATTATATTACACAATGATACAGTGGGCTTTGTTATTACATTACACAATGATACAGTGGGCTTTGTTATTACATTACACAATGATACAGTGGGCTTTGTTATCACATTACACAATGATACAGTGGGCTTTGTTATTACATTACACCATGATACAGTGGGCTTTGTTATTACATTACACAATGATAAAGTGGGCTTTGTTATTACATTACACCATGATACAGTGGGCTTTGTTATTACACTACACAATGATACAGTGGACTTTGTTATTACACTACACAATGATACATTGGGCTTTGTTATTACATTACACAATGATACAGTGGGCTTTGTTATTACATTACACAATGATACAGTGGACTTTGTTATTACACTACACAATGATACATTGGGCTTTGTTATTACATTACACAATGATACAGTGGGCTTTGTTATTACATTACACAATGATACATTGGGCTTTGTTATTACATTACACAATGATACAGTGGGCTTTGTTATGACATTACACAATGATACAGCAGGATTTGTTATAACATTACACAATGATACCGTGGGCTTTGTTATTACATTACACAATGATACAGTGGGCTTTGTTATTACATTACACAATGATACCGTGGGCTTTGTTATTATATTACACAATGATACAGTGGGCATTGTTATTACATTACACCATGATACAGTGGGCTTTGTTATTACACTACACAATGATACAGTGGGCTTTGTTATTATATTACACAATGATACAGTGGGCATTGTTATTACATTACACCATGATACAGTGGGCTTTGTTATTACATTACACAATGATACAGTGGGCTTTGTTATTATATTACACAATGATACAGTGGGCATTGTTATTACATTACACCATGATACAGTGGGCTTTGTTATTACATTACACAATGATACAGTGGACTTTGTTATTACACTACACAATGATACATTGGGCTTTGTTATTACATTACACAATGATACAGTGGGCTTTGTTATTACATTACACAATGATACATTGGGCTTTGTTATTACATTACACAATGATACAGTGGGCTTTGTTATGACATTACACAATGATACAGCAGGATTTGTTATAACATTACACAATGATACCGTGGGCTTTGTTATTACATTACACAGTGATACAGTGGGCTTTGTTATTACATTACACAATGATACAGTGGGCTTTGTTATCACATTACACAATGATACAGTGGGCTTTGTTATTACATTACACTATGATACAGTGGGCTTTGTTATTACATTACACAATGATACAGTGGGCTTTGTTATTACATTACACTATGATACAGTGGGCTTTGTTATTACATTACACAATGATAAAGTGGGCTTTGTTATTACATTACACTATGATACAGTGGGCTTTGTTATTACATTACACAATGATACAGTGGGCATTGTTATTACATTACACAATGATACAGTGGGCATTGTTATTACATTACACAATGATACAGTGGGCTTTGTTATTACATTACACAATGATACCGTGGGCTTTGTTATTACATTACACAATGATACAGTGGGCTTTGTTATTACATTACACAATGATGCCGTGGGCTTTGTTATTACATTACACTATGATACAGTGGGCTTTCCTTGCTCAAATCAACTGCTAAAGCAAATCAACTACTAAAGTTTAAATTTTCCATTTCGGTTTGGACAGGGAGTAATTTTCCCTGTTTTTACGAAACGGTCCTTATTTGTGAGTGACACACGCGGATTGAAGTGTATGTCTTTGGTTTGTGGGGGAGGGTCCAATCTATTTTATTAAAATGAAACGAAAAACTTTACCAGCAATTATTTTTACGGGTTCTTTCTTTTACTGGCTTTTTAGTAGATCCTTTTTTTTTTTAGCTCCAAAATGTTGGCTATTACTAGGCTCAAAACCTAGGAAATTTATTAATTTAAAAATAATTATACTTTCGAAAGATTTATTTTTTTGTTGTTGTCCTATCCTATCCTATCCTGTCCCGTAACCCTGAGGTCGTAGGGGCACCACAGATGATCGTTTAACCAGCATACTCCAGCTTTGTTGTTGTAAGTTTGATTTTTTCCAGTGGGCAACACTCACTGTGAATTTTAAAAGGATCTGTAGAGGGGGCAGTGGTTAAAGGTTAAGGTTAATTGTAGGTTACAGTCACACGACACCGAAGCGGTTAGGCGACTACTGGTCACATTATTCTGACACCCGCGAACCAGTTGATGGCAAGGGGATAATAATATGATCATACGTTGGCCAATCCGGGATTCGAACCAAGGACCTTTCGGTTACTAGTAAGCCGCACTACCAACTGAGCTATGCGGTGTGGTCAATGCAGATCCTTTGAGTAAGAAAAGCGTAAAGCGTAAACTTAGCGCCAAAACTGAGTTCCCAATATTACCAGATCAATAAATTAGCACGTGGTCTGTTTAATTTATACAGATACCGGTAATTCACAGTGCTAGTTAATAATTATTAGTATTTGCCACGCCTTCCTAGCGCCAGAACCTGATAATTACAAATATCATGAGAACATTACAACTATCAAGGATTAATTACAATTATCAAGGGATAATTACAATTATAATTGACAAATTACAAATATCTTCGCGTGACCATGTTTAATGTTTAGTTAGCAATCCGTCAGCTAGCAATCCGTCTGAAAATGCGCCCAAACCAAACATAGTAATTTTCACTTGATAATTGCAATTTTTTCGTGTTAATTGTAAATATTTCGTCGATATTTATAATGATCCCATGATATTTGTACTTATCAGGTTTTGGCGCTAATAGGCCGTCTTACATGTGAATTACAGGGAACGCATGTCACCACTATCACTGATACCTGTAGGCCTAAATGCAAGTTTTAGCGCTAGTGTTACATTCTGTTTGATGTTGGTGTTTTCTATCAGTATCTGATTCAGCCCCGATGCTTGAATTCCTGATAGTTGTGTAACTCAGATTCGTTTATTCACGCAACCCGTCCAAACAGCATACAAGTCACAAAGTCGACGTATGAAGTTTTCCACTTTTATTCAGCACACACCAACAACTGCATACAATTCTCAACTCAACTTTCACAGCAACTCTCCAAATCACTATCAACAACTTTACTATCTCTCAACAGCAACTCGGCACACGATTAAATAACCTCTCTCTTTTCTGGAACAATTTGGTACGTGGTAGAAATGACGTACTGCCACCAATCGAACTAAAGATCGTCATCACTGACTTACGTCATACATTATTATTTCTCCTTCCCGAACGTCCTCTTGCCTCGACATGCATCGGGAAATTTCTATCGAGAGTAAACACGCAGATCCAGAATATTCTACATCAATATCGACTAACGCAAATCATCAACGTTATACAAAGCCTCTCCTAACAACAATGCAAACTCAAATCAAAGGTAAATAAACTCCATTATTGAATACTTTGCAAAACGAAACGATTAGATCTATCGTACACGCTTCCGACATACTTTCGTACGCGTTTCAACGTAACAGCTAGTAAGACGCATTACGCATTACCTTTACCTTTTTAAGACGCATTAGCCAGAATTAGGCATGATGCCGTAAAAATTGTGATTATCAAGTGAAAATTGTAATTATTATGTGATAAGTACAATTTTCGGTTTGGGCGCATTTCCAGGCGGATTGCAAGGGCCAAAACTTAAAATTAAACATGATCACGCGAATATATTGGTAATTGTGCCATGACAACTGTAATTATCCCTTCATAATTGTAATTATCCCATGATATTTGTTATTATCTCTTGGTATATGTAATTATCAGGTTTTGGCGCTAGTAGGGCGTCATAGTAACTCAGTAACGGGACTCCATTAATTAAGAACAACCGTGTGAGCACACTGCGCGTATGAGACTCTTTTGGAGAGGAAACGTACGTCTGTCATCTACGCTGTGCGCTGAGCGGGGTAAGGTGAATCAGACCATGAAAAGACATGCAGGGTAATGGAGATTTCTTGTTTTGTGTTAAAAAGGAGGCGCTCTTGCTTGTTTGTTAAGAAAAAGGAGGTCGAGAAAGACTAGGTCAGTCGGTACTCCAGGATGGATATATATTATTCACCTTTCAGGATGACGGTGTCAACACTACTATATAACTTTGAGAAGAAAAAAAACACACAAAACATTACGTAGTTTGCTTGTGTGTGTTTTTACCTTTTTTTTTTAATACACACACCCACCACCTACACCCTCTCCCCCCCCCCCCCCCCCCCCACACACACACACAAAACACAACAGATATATAATAAATTGATATTGCCAACGTTTGAAAGATCTGTACTAACGTATTCTTTACATACTAAACGATTTACTTCTTTTTGTTAGTTGAATGTTAAAGTGTATTTGAATTAATTCTCAAATTTACCAAAGAATTGATCACCCTTATGCTTTTACTGTTTCTCCTTGAGTTTACCGTCCTTTGAGACTATTGGCTATAGCGGCTGTTTAACCTTTAACCGTTAATAGTAGTAGTAGTAGTAGTAGTAGTAGTAGTAGTAGTAGTAGTAGTAGTAGTAGTAGTAGTAGTAGTAGTAGCCTAGGTTGAGGACAAAATAGGCCGTGAAACCTTTATGAAGGTTCTGTCTCATCTTCATTTTGCTTGGGTCTATATAGGCAAGCAGCTTGCCTATTTCTATTATTCATCAAAGCAATAGAATACATCTCTGAATGTTGATATTGCGTCCAGCTGGTTTTTAAAACAATTATTATTCTTTGCAGTTTTTATAGTTAGTGGTAAACTAACAATATGAGGAAACTCTGTTAGTAGAAAAAAAAATGTTTCCGATCTGCTGTTTAATAATCTTACCTTCCAGGATCTTAGTTTTGTAGTGATGGTGATTTAGAAAAAAAAATCTGACCATTCTAAATCATCAATTTTATTACATATTTTAAAAGCTTGAATTAAATCTTTTCTAACTCTACGTCCATATAAAGAATGCAGTTAGATATACTTCAATCTCTCTGCGTAAGATATAGAATGACATTCTTTCAGCAACTTTGTAGCTCATCTCTGAACTCTTTCTACCATTACTGATTGCCTCTTGAGCATTGGACACAGCACAACAATCGCATATTCTAAGTGAGGCCGAATTAATGCCTTATATACTTTGCCAAATGTATCCTTATCAAGAAAATTAAAAAGTTATTTTTTACTAATCCAGTTATTGTGTTCGATTTGTTCTTACAATTGTTCGTGTGTATATCAAAACAAAGCATCCCGTCAAAAGTTACTCTTAAATCTTTTTCTTTTTCCTCACTATACGTCAGAATTAGTATCTGGACATCCGAGTTCATCAGATAGTTATACCCAGGGTTGTTTCTGCATAAATGCAATACTTTTCGTTTATCAAAATTCAAATAAAAAATTATAGGTTTACTGCTAAGTCTACGTTTGTAGTATGTCCAAGTCTTGTTGCCACAGGACTTTCTGGTTGGCTATATTGTTATATTGTTTAGTATCATTTGCAAAAATGTTACACACACTTTGAACTAATTCAGGCAAGTCATTAATAAAGATTGTAAATAAAATTGGACCTAGAATACTGCCTTAAAAGATACCACTTAAAACCTCAGTTTGTTGTTTTCCAGACCTAGCGTTTTCAACTTTGACAGTCTGAACTCTACCAGTTAAAAATTGCCGATCCCAGTTAATGATACATCCTGTTATTCCATAGGTTGACAATTTCTTCCACAATCTCTCATGAGGTACCATATGAAATATATTGCGGACGTCAAATAAATAACACAATTATGCATGATGCTTGTTGTCTAAATGAGCTGTCAAATTTTCCATGACCTATAAGAGCTGAGTGACACATGAGGTTCCTCTTTCAAACCCCTGTTAGCGTCTTACATACAGTTCGTTGTCATTAAAATGGTTAACAATAACATCACTGACTAAAGACTCTAAATTGTTTACATACAATGCAAGTAAGACTCACAGGACGATAATTACCTAGATCAGCTCGTGATCCTTTCTTAAAATTTGCAGTTACTTCCGCTGTTTTCCAAGCCTGCGGCACCTGATCAGTTTCTAAAGAATAATTAAAAGGTTCGCACAACGGCAAGGCCAATTCTTGATATATTTCCTTGAAAAATAGGGGCGAGGGCCGGGATGGAGGGAGGGGACCTTTATTTTCTCTGTTCTGGTACATTTGGACCTCACCTTGGGCCAATAACCGATTGATTGATTGATTGATTGATTAGGATCCCTTGCTACGCATCAAACCTGATAAAACCCCATAGTAAGGTCATCTACGGGAGCAGAAGCAATCTTTGATGGTACTAGTCACACTATCAGTTCTTTTCCTATCTCTATCAAAGTTGAGACTGGTGAGTGTGGCTGGACTTGAACGACGTGCGCACTGACAAACATTTAACGATGGAATTATTATCTTGGTGGGCCCACTGTTATTCTCTCGTCTTTTAACTCGCCCATGAATGAAAAGTCGTCAGACAAGAACAAAACTCATTACCTTATAAACAAAACGTTGTGCTGAGGTGAATCGGCTTAGAGAATGTAGATATAGATAAAACCCGGCCTTCCAGGAAAACTCCTTGTGGACAGGTAAAAAGGTATGCAGGATAGCCTAGTCGTCAGATGGACCGGTTAGAAGGCCGAAAGCTTGTCGACTGATTACTTTTGTCTCGGGCGAGGGGGGATACTGACTAAATCTGGAACTTTTTTTTTGTTGTTCATCCGAATTAATTGCTGACGTAAGTTCATGCCGAATGCGATTCACCACGGAACGTTTTGTCCATAATGCGTTCAGCATATATTAGAGACGTCAAATCCAGCCTTTGTGAAAAAATAAAATTTTAAAAAAAAAAAAGAAAGAAAAAAAAGTTACAATTGCTTCGCAAATTATGCTGAATAGGTACCCTAAGTGGTGTAGATAGTGTAGATATCGTCGGGTCAAGTGTGCCTTTCATGCTTAGTTGTAACAACATGTTGTTTTGACTCGGGCCCATTGTAACTGGTTGTTTAAGGGTTCTCGGAGTGGATCATAAAATGTGTAGTGACTCCTCATTGTCTTTCCTTATGACCACGTTCTACAGATAAACATCGCTATTGTTGTTATGTGGTTTGCTTGAGATTACTGGTCGTACTGGTCTGCTGCTACTACTACTAGTAGACTCTTTAATAGTAGTAGTAGTAGTAGTAGTAGTAGTAGTAGTAGTAGTAGTAGTAGTAGTAGTAGAAGTAGTAGTAGGCCTAGTAGTAGTTGTTGTAGTAGTAGTAGTGTGAGGACAAAACAGGTCGCAAAGCTTTTGCGAATGCCCCCTCCTTGACCGAGTTTGAAATGCACGGAAACTTTCCCACAAATCATTCATCATAGCCATGGAAAATCTCTTTACCTTTCGGTAATTCACCCAAAAGCTTTAAAAAGATGTTATGTTAGGTGGCCCTCTAAAGGAAAGTGGACAATCATTCCAAATGGCAGTCACCACGCCTGAAAAACAAAACTTCCGCAGGTCAGTACTGCAGTGCTGCACAAAGATCCTTTCACCAGGTCTCGGGCTCTGTCACAAAAGCGTTCCGCAACAAACAAACAAACAAATAAACAAACAAAAACAAAAAAACATTGCCATTCTAATCCAGGCTGCCAAAGCCACAATAAATGTGTAAGAACTTGAATTAAGTCTCCACGCATTCTACGTCCACGCAAGGAGTGCAATCCAAAATATTTCAGTCTGTCTGAATAAGTCATATTTTTTAAATAATTATTCTTTAACCCGCCTTGCTGCCCGGCTCTGCAACTACTACTACTACTACTACTACTACTACTACTACTACTACTACTACTACTACTACTACTACTACTGTAATGGCAGCGGATAAACCAGAAGTAGATTTTAAAGAAGCACGTAACTCATCGCACGAACTTTAAAGATCCTGACGCTCATGTCCTAGACGAATGAATGGCAGCTATACACAAATACATCCAGCAAGTACTAGGACACACTAGGTCCACCACACACATCCCCTCCTCCCTCCCCCCTCCCCCCTCCCCCGCTCTGGTCGCCCAAGAGTCGTCCTCAGTTGTCTGAACGTCACACGATGCGACTATGGCCGCAAGTGAGATCCTCGGGCGGTTTCAGTTGTAGATTTTTTTGTCGCCAGCGCCCTAAGCAGCTCTTGAACGAAAAAAAGCGCTATGTAATAACGATCAAATAAATAAATAAATAAATAAAAATGCATAATCGTCATTCGTTAATTAGAGTCTCATATTAATAAAAACAATTATGCAAGCGCATTTTTGTTTGGGAATATTAAGGATAAACTAGAGTACACACACGGTGAACAGGGGCAGCCACTGGCGATGACAGGGAAGAGAGAGAGAGAGAGAGAGAGAGAGAGAGAGAGAGAGAGAGAGAGAGAGAGAGAGAGAGAGAGAGAGAGAGAGAGAAGTTGAAGTTTAGATTCAAGGAATATGTTCACTGGGTATGGGGTCGCTTGCGGTGGAGCAGTGGTCCGTGAAGTTACACAATACGCCAGCTTGCAGCAAATGAGCGGTCTTGGTTAGCGTAGGTTTTATCTTGGTCTGACTACTTCTAACTATTATGGTTTACTGGCTCTACTGTTACCAGGGTTTAGGGAAAGCAACATTGGGAATTAAATGTATTTTAAACTGTGACTACGCGCATGTTGTTATTCATTTTGAGATAATAAAAATGTAGTGTGTGGTGTAGTATGGTGTAATGTAGTGTAATGTAATGTGTAGTATAATGTAGGGTAGTGAAATGTAGTGTAATATAATGTAGTGTAGTATAATGTAGTGTAGTGTAGTTTAATGTAGTATAGTGTTAGGGAAGTGTAGTGTAGTGTAGTGCAATGAAGTGTAATGTAGTGTAATGTAGTGTAGTGTAATTTAGTGTAGTGTAGTGTAGTGTAGTGTAGTGTACTGTACTGTAGTGTAGGGTAGGGTAGTGTAATGTAGTGTAGTGTAATGCAATGTAATGTAGTGTAGTGTAGTGTAGTGTAATGTAGTGTAATGCAGTGTAGTGTAGTGCGTTGTAGTGTAGTGTAGTGTAGTGTAGTGTAGTGTAGTGTAGTGTAGTGTAGTGTAGTGTAGTGTAGTGTACTGTAGTGTAATGTAGAGTAATGTAGTGTAGTGTAGAGTAGTGTAATGTAGTGTAGTGTAATGTAGTGTAATGTAGTGTAGTGTAGTGTAGTGTAGTGTAGTGTAGTGTAGTGTAGTGTAGAGTAGTGTAATGTAGTGTAGTGTAATGTAGTGTAATGTAGTGTAGTGTAGTGTAGTGTAGTGTAGTGTAGTGTAGTGTAGTGTAGTGTAGTGTAGTGTAGTGTAGTGTAGTGTAGTGTAGTGTAGTGTAGTGTAGTGTAGTGTAAAAATCAACAATGACAGCCAATGAGAACTTAATAAAAGATCAATGCCAGGAAATAGAGAACAGTCTGAACAAGAACAACGCTCCGGTCTGACAGACAATTACATTTATTAATTTATGAAAATATTTTATGCATTTACAAAATTAGTTTTAATATTACATCTCCAGCAAGTAAATCATAAAATATAAATATTCAAATTACCATGTGTCATAAACAGAATCCAGAATCACCACAGTGAAAGATAGAAGTAGCATACACCACAATATTTCCGAGTCACAAAGAATAGCATTCACTTTTTTTTTCACAGTCTATCTTTCATTCCACTATTTCTCTATCCTAGTCCTATTTCATTCATCCAACCACAGACACTCTTAGATGCATACGAGAACAGCCTTTTGTTCTCCATACAGTCTTTATATAGCCGAGTCTCATCATCAAAATATTAATGCACTAGGGAACAGAGTACCCACGCAAAGCGAATACATACGCCACGTGCTTTATGTCTATAGCCCTCGCTCGTGTCCAAAATCTATACACGGGTAATGTTTACACTAACGCAAATATTGGCCAGGTCACCTCGTGACAATGAGAAGAAGCAGAAATCCTCCCAATTCTCAGTGAAGAAGTTGAGGCAGCAGTGCAATCACTGAAGAAGGGGAAGTCAGCGGGAATGGACAACATACCCGCCGAATTGATTCAAGCAGGAGCAAAAGCGATAGTTGATGCCCTCACCATTATCTGTAACAAGCCTACGCCATGAACCCAGTCGCTTGTCATCACTCTTCCCAAAAAAAGGGTAACCTTCAGGAGTGTGAAAATTACCGCACCATCAGCCTCGTCAGCCATCCCAGCAACTTCAGCAAGGTCCTCCGGAAAATCATACTACACAGTTGAAACCCTAAGCTGAACAAATCATAGCTGAAGAACAAGCAGGATTCAGGGCAGGGCGAAGTACCTCTGAACAGATTTTCAACCTCAGAATAATCTGCAAGAAATGCCTACAGCACCAACTTCCTGTTCTACTGTAAATCATATGCCAGATTTGCTTTGGATCGTGGAGACTTTGGACTGTTTAACGCTTGTCAACCGCTTCACAGTCTGGTAGGCCTTCTTGCTGTTGTTCTTGTTCAGACCGTTCTATATTTCCTGGCATTAAAATTTTATCCAGTTCTCCTTTGCTGTGCACATGCCTTTTTGGATGTCATTGTTGATTTTTCAGTATGGACTAGCTCCCATTGAGGTGTTCTTTTTCGTTTTCATCTCTCTTCGTTTGTCACACAGGTCCAAAAGTTCAGGTGTGATTCACGGTTTCTTCTTTGGGCGGTGTTTTCCAAGGATCTCAGTGGCAGCATGTGTCACAGCTGATTTGAAGGTGGTGGTCATGATGTTGACATCTACTGCACATCATCCCAAAATGAGCAGTGATGCAAATTTCCCTCCAATTGTGGCTTGAAATATTTCTGTTAACTCCGGGTCTTGCAGTTTGTCCAGGTCGAACTTCAGTTTGGTGCACTTTGCTGTATTTACTCTCTTCAAGTGGCGCGGAAAGACATCATCACGAGATAGTGGTCACTTCTTATGTCAGCTCCTGGAAAAGTGCGTGTCTTGCCAATGTTGACGCTTGATCTGAAGCGTTTCTTGACATAATATAGTCAATCTGGTTGTGATCCTCCCCGCCGGGACTGTGCCATGTCCATCGTCTGGATATTTTGTGGAGACCAAACATGTTTGACAGTATCAGATCGTTGTATCTGGCGAACTCCAAGAGTCTCATACCTCTGTCATTTGTCTCGTTGTTGCAATGGAGTCCACATGTGTCTCCCCATTTGTGGTGCGCATCTTGGCCCAACTTGGCATTCTAGTCGCCAGTTGGGACTATGTCTTTCTTCGGCACTTGATCAAGGAAAGCCTGTAGATTTCCATAGAAGTCCTCCACTTTGCTGTCGACATAGTCTGATGTTGGGCCATAGGCCTGGATGATGGTGATGTTGAAAGGGGCTGCTCTCAGACGGACGGTAATGTGTTTACTGAAGACTGGGCGGCAATCCTTCCCAGTTGTAGTACGCATCTTGGCCAACCTTGGCATTCCAATAGCCTTGCACTATGACTACGTCCTTCTTCGGCACTTGGTCAGTGACAAACTGCAGATGTTCATAGAAATCCTCGACTTCGCTGTCGTTATAGTCTGATGTTGGGCCAGAGGCATGGATTATGGAGATGTTGAAAAAGGCTGTTATCAGACGGATGGTAATGAGTCTACTGGAGACTGGGCGGCAGCGCATGTCAGTGGCTAGAATTTCTTTGTGGATCGTGCCTGAAATGAAGCTTGTGACCTTTGTCGGTCGTTGTTTCACCTAGGTCTATCCAGCGCAGTTTTCTGATACCTAAGATGTTCCATCGATATTGGCCCAGCTCGTGGGCCAGTTCTTCTCTTTGTCCTCCGCAGTTATGGTTCTAGGTTCCTATGACGTTGCCTCTCGTGCGGATCTGGAAAAGTTGTCCACCCCTAACACACTTATCACCTCCGTCCTGGCGGTCAATGGAAGGCGCGGTCCTTGGTGACCCGGGCGACGACCGATCCGGTATGGAGTGAGTGGTTCTTTTCATCATACGGCGTGTCCTGGGCAAGAAAGGCCTGGCAGGGCCCAATCCTCTCTAGGCTGTTGGCCATAGCCGAAATCCACGAGTACAGTGTGGCTCGCCTTGGCCACGAGCACGTGGTCGTTGAACGTATAGTAACGTGAGGTTTCTCCGACCTGGCCAGCAACTTCCGTGTAGGGGACCCTCTCCCAGTGATGCCGTGCTGCCATCACCCTTGTTAGTCGCCTCTTACGACACGCCGGGAAACGTTGAGTCTATTCTATTCAGCGCCCAAACCCTTAGGGCCAGTTTTTTAAAGGTCCAAATCATAAATTGGCATTGCAAATATCAAACGTGAAGTGGAAATTATATACCTAAACAAGGAAAATTTGTACATAAGTCAGCGGGAGCGGACACTATACCCGAAGAAGTGCTTAAAGCAGAAGCAGAAGCGATGATTGACGCCCTAAACATTAGCTGATACAAGATCTTGCAGAGCCTTTGGATTGGAAATAAGTGCAGATTTCCGTTTGTTGGTTGTTTTATTAACATCTTCTTCATCGAGATGATACGACATAAGTGCTGAGAAGACCAAAATGATGACCAACAATACCAATGGCATCAACACGAACATCCAAGTCCAAAGCCAATCCCACAACAGAGTACATAGCTTCAAATGTTTAGAGCCATTGCATCAGACAATGGGTCCCGACCGGAAGTCCTCTCCAGGATCGCACAAACAACTGCTGCCCTGACAAGGTTGGAGTTCATATGGAAAGACATGTCCATCAGTGTACATTCCAAGGTAAGGCTACTGCGCTCCCTTGTCATCTCCATATTCATATACGTGTGCGTAACATGGACAATCACAGCAGATCTACAACGAAGAATACAAAGCATGGAGATGAGGTGCTACAGAAGACTTCTGGGCATTTCTTATACCCATCACATCACCACAGACCATCACATAAGTCATTGGACAACTCGATGACATGTTTACAGTAGTGAAGAAATGGAAACTCCGATGTTATGGCCACGTCATCAGAGCATCAAGCCTTGCAAAGACCATCCTGCAATGAACGGTGCAAGGAGACAGAAGAAGGGGGAGACAGAAAAAGAAGTGAAAGGATAACATTCGAGGATGGACTGGCTTGCCATTTAGTGAAGCCATGAGGGTTGCTGAGGACTGTAACATGAGCCGAGATTTAAACACAGCACAGTTTAAGCTTTTGCCTTGTTTAGTCAGTGTAACACAGTTGTATATTTTGACGCGAGCGCAGTGTAGTGACATCATCGCAGCTTACGTTAGGGCGCATCGATTTTACAGCCAATCAAAACACAGCGGGATTAGGTAGAACAGTTTTGCCTGGTCATGCAGAGGCCAGGTAGAGGGTCATTCTACATTCAAACTAGGAGCAGTACACAGTTACGCTCAAACAGCAATCTCTCCACTGACCGACTAGGGAAGCAGAACTTGTTGAAAATTTGAATTCAATCAAGTTAGCCACGGCCTGACATTGTCAAGAAGGTAAATGAACATACTTTTGTTTTATCGTGGTGTATTGATATTATTGTTGAATTATGTTTGTGAAATTTGCTATGCTTAGAATTGAATTGTTAGTCCCACATTGCGTGACCACGTGGCGAACATGAGCCGGCCGACACCATGTTGTATTCCGTACGGAACCACTGTTGTTTAACCTATATGTATGCTTGCATACCAGTGGCTGTACCAGATAATGTGTATAATATTAATTCTTTCTCTATGTGTATAGTAAGCCATGATGTATATTTATATATGTATAGGAAATTAGAGTGGAGATTCCAGTGGACCACGGACTTAGCAGAATGTTCGTCGCTTATATATAGAGATGTGGAGCTAATCACTAAGGGCTACTTCGGCCTTCAGTGAGACGCTCTGCACACACCTATTATACAGGGTTTCGTCTCATATGTTACAGACGAGCATGCATTGTATCGTGAGCCCAACCAGGCGAAAGACAAAAACAAGTTGTCGCTGAACGTTGGCCTGCCGAGGCATCTAACGCACTGAGCGAAGAGAGCCCACCAGTCTAGCCCCAAGGAGAAAGCTCCACAACAACACAGCTTATTAAGGAAGCAACCACAATGCAGCGCTTCGACCACACAGTTAAGTGCCTACAGAAACAGTGCACTAAAACTGGTATCAAAGGACCACAGTAGTCCACTCTTCCAGAACTCTGACCCTTAGGGCAGAAAGTATCCAGTGCCCGATAAAGATAAAGTAGCTGCCTAGAACTCTCAAGAGCGAACCATTCGCAATGACATTTGAACTTTTAAATTAGTATCGTACTTCGAAGATTGTGTATAGAGTAGAGGAAATAAATGTGTGATATTTACTGTTATCAAGTGGCTGGACTACATATGTTTCATAGCCGTGCATGAGAGAGCGAGTGTGACAGTGATCTTTTACCATTTTTCTTTCTATCTCTGTACCCCAGCCTAAACACAGACTAAGCTAAACAAATAAATGTATTAAGTTAAGTCACAGGGAGATTATTAGCGATCCCCACGACCATAGACGAGTGGGTAATAGCATTCCATTGTGCAGAGCCCAGCAACAATAGACCCACCGTCACAAGGATGGAGTACGCTGGTCCAACAATTATCTGTGGTACCCCAACGACCCTCGAGTTACGGGATAGGATAGGAACACAATTACACTGCGATTGATTATAATCTTAACAAATGTTCCTAGATACATTAAAGAAAACTGGGATTTTTTGTGTACAGAATAAAATCATGTACTGAGTTTATCATTGGGAAGTTTACGACAGTTTGAAGACTGACACATTATGGCATAATGCATAGTCACGGAAAGTACGAAGCGATCTTGATAAAGCAGGACCCAGCAAGGGCTGGATGGGAGCAAAGCTAGAGGTGGTGGTAGTGGTGGAGGTGGAGGTGATGGCAATGGTGTCTCTAAAACAACAATACCAATTTGCCTATATGCTATGTCAGTTGGACTTTTTACATAACACCCAGCCACATGAATGACAAAGCTCTAATAAACAATTCACCTGTATTTCGCGCAATGCGGGGTAACCTTATACTACGCAAACAATGTAATCTTATAATCATTTTATTAGGTTTAAACGTTTCACATTTCACTTAGGGGGCGGTCCTTGATCTTCATCGGCCCAACTATGGTTTGCCAACAGATGACAGACTCGTTAATTCCCTCCCCTTCTTAATCTTCAGTGAGTCGCACCTGTTTCTGGTTGCCTCGGTCGAAATGCCCTCTCACTTGTTGGCCGATATTTGGTTTAATGCTTTGTAATGACACGTGTGATGGAACTACTCAAAATGCCGTGATGGATATTGTAATGTGGATGGATTGCATTCAGTAAAGATATAAAGAGGTGTGTGTGTGTGTGTGTGTGTGTGTGTGTGTGTGTGTGTGTGTGTGTGTGTGAGAGAGAGAGAGAGAGAGAGAGAGAGAGAGAGAGAGAGAGAGAGAGAGAGAATATGATTGAATCTCTGAAACTCTCTCTGTCTCTCTCTTTCTCTCTCATAAATTTTTAACCATTTGTTTATTTTCCCTACTTTTGTTTATTCAATCACGAAACAAATGTTTTATACATAATTATCCTTTATTGATAATGCATTAATGTTGTTAACTTTTTGCTTTTTGTTATTTCGAAAGAACTTTTTGGTCTGGAAAAGGATGTTTTGTTTGTGTGTGCTTATACACCCCCTGAGGGTTCTAGATATTAGACGTTTTTAGGTGTTGATGGTGATGGCATAGCAATGTTAGAGAATTGTCTGATTGATCTTCTTGCTGATAATGATTATTTTGTTTTCCTTGCTGGTGATCTGAATGCTAGAAAGTCGAATGTATCACAGCAGATTACAAAAGATTATGATACTTTTGATGATTGACACAGAGGATCAGTTGATTCTATAAGACGATCGCAAGATAGAGTTTTAAATGGTTTTGGAAAATCTTTGTTAGACATGTGTACTGTTTTGAACTTTTGCATTATGAACGGTATGTGTCATGGCGACCTTAAAGGTTGTTATACATACGTATGTGATTCTGGAAGCAGTGTCATTGATTATTTCTTAATGTCCAGTGATCTTTTTGCTATTGTTTATGATAAATGTACGTTAAATGTACTGGATCGCACCGAAACAAACTACATGCCTATTGTATGTTCTGTCTTATTTCCGCATGAAAATATTGTCAATCAAAAAAAATGTTCATGTAGATGTATCTATTAATAAATTTGTTTGGAAACAAGAAAATGCTCAAAGGTTTAATGAAATTCTCACTACTGAAAATGCACGTCTGAGGCTGGAAAACGCAATAGAATTAATTGATAAAGATATTAATATGGCACTGAATGTTTTTAATGATTGTTTAAAAGAGGCTGCAGCATGCATGAAGAAGCGAGTGTATGTGAACGGGTTTAGGAAAAAGCAAGATTGGTACGATGCAGAATGTAAGAATATGAAGAAAAACGTTAGAAAATTGTTTAAAAAAAACTTTTCGGCGTACACTCTCTGCAGATGATCGATTTGCTTATTGTAAAACCAGACGGGAATACAAGAATTTGTTGTTATGTAAACAAAAGAAACATAATACAACAGTGATTAATAATTTAATTGCAACTATTAACAGTCAACAGGATTTTTGGGACGCTGTACATAATATTTTACCTAAACGAAATTGTGTACGTAATCAAATTACAGTAGAAAAATGGTTTGAACACTTTAAACGATTGTTAGAAAATGATGATGTACAAGCTGGTTTTGTAGATGAAAATCAGGGTGTGTTTGATGATGAGAATGTTGATGTTGCGTTCAATCGCCCAATTAGTGTAGAAGAGGTATTGCTTGCTCTGCGTAAGTTAAAGTGTAAGAAAGCTGTATGCCCTGACGGAATGATTGGCGAAAGTTTGAAAAATGCTTCTGTATTTGTTGCACCTTTCTTTATACGCTTTTTAAATGTACTTTTTGATAAGGGTATTTATCCTGTAAACTGGACGGAATCGGTTATTTTGCCTCTGTATAAAAAAGATGTAAACACTCCTGGGAATTATCGTGGCATATGTCTAAGTGACGCTAGCAGTAATGTTTTTTAGCACAGGGCAAAAGGCCTACTGGGGGTCAAACGCCCATCCCCAATATTTATGAGAATACGTGATGCAACGAGTTATGTCGTGCTTTATAAGATTCCTCCCACTACGAGCACTTGCACGCCACAAAGAGGATTGAAGCAGACGAAACGGTCAGTTTTTTAGTTCAACTTGTTTGTATTCGCCTTGTTTAGAATAATTGTATACTTCCTTCAAGTTCGATGCCATCGTCTAGATAGCAAATAAAACAAAATGTCTCCCCGTTTCGTTGTTAGAGGGATCTGTCAGCCTTCAGCCAGAGCTGTTAAATCTAAAATATTCTTAAAGGTTTTTCCACTACATTCTATAGATAAGCAGTAAGTCAGACTGGGGCTAAACGCCCATAGTGGTATCGGGGTAAGACGCCTACCTTGGGCCTTTTGCCCCATATGCAAGGCTTCTTGCCCCCTTATTGTTTTGAATGAAGAACCGACTAGTTCACAAAGGCTGCTGCTTAAATATGTGTGTATATTTGTATTTTATAATTTATTTTGCCCAGTTTTCTTTGAAATTAAGTCTGACAGAAACGTTTTAACATTGCCTACAGACATGACGAGAACTTACAAAGGGAAGTGTGACCAAGACAACTTGTCAGCAGCACTGGAAGCAATGGAGTTCCCCTCATTCGAGTCAACAGAGTTTGGTATTCCGTCACATACACTTCAGCAATATCGGGACAAGGAAGTGGCTGAACCTGGGGTTTTCAATTTCGGCAGATACCACAATACCCTTTCTCCCAGGATAGAGTGGCAGCTGAAGGCTCATGTTGACATACAGATGTAGCGGAAAGGGAGGCGACTGGTTGAGGCTTGGGAGAGAAATTGTCTACCTTGATTTTTTTTGTTAGACTAGCCTTGGGTGGCTCCTGCTTTGCAGAATCCTTTGGGTATGCCATTGGGTTACGCAGGACAAGGCGACACGACATTTGTTCTCCCCGGCTGAGCATTCGCCTGCTGCTTTTGGTGGCGAGCGGGACCACATTGTCGGCAGGCATTTTATGCAGGTCGGTGGCAGCGACCTTGCAGTAGAGTGCGTGGCACTAGTAGCCGGCAACCAGGTACTCCCAACCACGCTTCACCGCCTTGCAGGGGAAATATTTTTATGTCCCTCTTTTGAGGGATAAAATGAAAATAACAGCTCGGGTGGAGCAATGTTCTCAAGGTCGTAGCCGAGAGACGGGAGTCAAATAAACCGCTCGGCTACACAGAGATGACTACATGACTCAGAATGCGGGATTTGCAGCGCCTTGCGTTTGATGTTGCAGAGAAAGCTCACGTCAGCCACCCATTCAACACAGACTCACAACCTTAACATTTGGTAGGCTCAAGCAAAAAGCATCGCAACAAAACACATACATGTATGTAAAATGCCTACATTGCCAAATAATAACGTCATAGGAAGCCCCAGTGACCACCTGGAAGAAAGCGTCCAATATTTCCAAGCTCATCCAACAGATCTCACACACAAATGAAAAGTTTTGTCCCAGAAGGGTTTTTAAGAAAAAAATGTAGGTGACTGGTCTAGGTAAGAAAAAGATTGTATAGTAGATTGATAGAACAAAGTAGGAGTGTGAAAGAACAAAGGAGAAAGACAGCGATAGTGGGAATTTAAAGCACTACATTTCCAGAAAGTGGGGATACTATATATACTGAAACCCACGGCATCCCCACGGTACGGGGGGCCCCCAAGGGTGGGAAATATGGATGAAACTGGACTAACAACAGTGCAGAACCTGGCAAGATCATGGCTTCAAAGGACGTGCGTCTAGTCGGCAAAGTCACAAGTACTGAGTGCGGAGTTTTAATACGGTTGGTATGTGCCTGTAATGCAACTGGAGTCTTTTTGCCACTAATGTACATTTTCCCGAGAAAGAGAATAGTGGAATCCTTATTAAAGACGCACCGCCGCAAGCTGTTGTATAGTAGCGTAACCAGTTGTGTAGCGCTCCTGAATTCATGACGGGTCCTCATTCAGACAAAGGAACTAAGTTTAACGTGAAACTATTTAGTTTTGAATTCATTTATGTTGTTTGTAATTATGGGGCAAGACGCTTCTATATGTGGGGCAAAAGGCCCATAATAGGCATTTTGCCCCACACTAAAAGGCGTTTTGCCCCAGGCGTGGGGCAAAAAGGCCAACGAATAAATTTTCGGTTTTGTGATATTGTGCTCATCCTGTTATCTCGTTCCTGGTGTGATTGTGGTAATTTGTAGCCTAGGCAAGCCTCAATAGTTTGCGTCTATTTGGAGCTGTCTGTGGCTTAAACAGGAACATATATAAAATTTGTTCCTTAAAGGGGGCCTTTTGCCCCGTGCTACTCTACTATAATTAATAGACGTCTACAAGCCTGGGTAGAAGAAAATAACATAACGGGTGAATATCAAGCGGGTTTTAAAAAAGGTTACTCAACTATCGATCACCTATTTACTTTGCTTGCATGTGTGCAGAAACAGTTCAATTTGAATCGTAAACTATATGTGGCATTTATTGGTTTTAAAAAATATTTCGACACTATTAATAGAAATTTACTATGGCCGGTGCTATTGAAGAATGGTATCAAGGGAAAACTGTTCCGGTGTGTGAGGAGCATGTATGTGAGTGTAAAAGCGCGTGTCAGATGTGGTGCTAGACTTACAGATTATGTAAATTGTACTTTGTGGATGAAACAGGGGGATATTTGCAGTCCTGTATTATTATTTTTATTTATTAATGAATTGGCACTAGAGGTTATTAGGAATGGTAGACATGATGTTACATTCTCTCTTGATGCTTTTGAATTATTCATACTTTTGTTAGCAGATGATGTCACTCTTTTATCTGATACTGTTATTGGATTACAGACTCAGCTAAATAATTTATGTAGAACAGCTAGATCACTTTGTTTGAAGGTTAATTTGGACAAAAGTAACATTATTGTTTTCAGAAAAGGAGGATATTTGGGTGTGCGAGAGAGATGGGTGTATGATGGAATTGTAATGCCAATCAATCAATCAATCTTTAATTTAACGTCTCTTCACACATTTAGGTGATATTAGACATTGAAAATGTAACTATTAAAACACTTTAACTATTTCAAAACATAATTTCAAAACAGTCTATAACAGTCTAATTGTAATTGTGAATTGTAATGCCAGTTGTGAATGCATACAAGTACTTGGGTATTTATTTGTCTACTAGGCTGAGTTTTGTTGCTGCATATAGGGACATTGCTAGTAAAGCTAAGAAAGCATTGTTATGTATTATCCAATGGCTTCGTATGTATAACTGCTCATCTTTTGATGTTGATATGAAATCTTTTGATGCCCAAGTGCAGCCAATTATGCAGTATGGCTCGGAAATATGGGGTTTAGATAAAGCTACACAACATTGTGAAAAAGTACATTTATATGCGTTGAAAAAATTTTTGTCTGTAGATTTATGAACGCCAAATGATCTTGTATATAACGAATTAAACAGGCATCCAATTACTATTAACTCTATTATAAGTTGCATTCGATATTGGTCTAAGTTGTTAGAAATGGAGGATAATAGCTTGCCCAAAAAAGCGTATGTAATATTACGTAATTTGGATGATAGAGGTAAATCTACATGGGTGACTAATGTACGCTTGTGTTTGTATCAGTATGGTTTTAGTTTTGTGTGGCTGAATCAAGGTGTGGGAGAAGTGAAAGACTTTTTGCGTGTTCTTAAACAGCGGATGATTGATTGTAGATGGCAAAACTAGGGATGAACATGTAAATAACAGTGAACGTTTTTGTATGTATAGGACATTTTGTGATTCTTTGCACAGTGTTCCTCTGTATCTGAAATTAGACATAGATAAACATTTAAAATTTATCATGACAAAGTTTCGTTTTGGTGTGTCAGATTTAGCAGTTCATCATTTTAGATATAAAACAGCACACACCAAGAGACCTTACATGTCCTGTGTGCAACAAATGTGAAGAAAATGAATTACACTTTATGTTTTGCTGTCCATTGCATGAAGAGTTAAGAAAAATGTTTATCGCTGCTAAATTTTATAGAAACCCTAGCTCTTTTCATTTTTCTATTTTATTATCATCAACAAATAATAGGACAGTAAGAAATTTATGTGTGTTTTTATATTAAGCGCTTAAACAGCGTGAAATTTTCCTTTCATGATGAAATATTTTCTTTACCTTGTATGATTTCATTTATTGTGAATATACAGCGGACCCCATTGTTAGGGGCATGTGCCTAAACAATACATTGACATGTTTTGGGCATGTCCAAATGTCAAATGTCTATGTCTCTCTCTCTCTCTCTCTCTCTCTCTCTCTCTCTCTCTCTCTCTCTCTCTCTCTCTCTCTCTCTCTCTCTCTGCATTCCGTTTACTTCCATTGTTATCAAAAGAGCCGGGTACCCATGACTTACATTCAAATGGGTGGACAGGAGTGGGTGTATGCTGTCACGTGGGGTTTAGTTGTTGCTGGGCTCTGCACAATGGAATGCTGTAACCCTCACGCTTTATTCTATGGGAACCGCTAGTTAGTCACCCGGTGAATTACTTTAATACATTTATTTATTTAGCTCGGTCTGTGTTAAGGCTGGGGTACAGAGATAGATAGAAAAATGGTAAAAGATCACTGTCACACTAGCTTTCACACGGCTATGAATCATATGTAGTCCAGCCACGTGATAACAGTTAAAATCACACATTTATTTCTTCTACTCTATTCAAGATCTTCGATGTACTAATCTACCTTAAAAAGTCAAGAGTCAATGCAAATGATTCGATCGCTGATAGTCTAGGCAGCTGTTATGTCTTCATAGGGCACTGGCTACTAGAGTTCATGAAGATTGGACTACTGTGGTCCGTTTTACAGTTTTCTGAAGAGTGGACTGCTGTGGTCCTTTTGCTATCAGTTTTAGTGCTCTATTTCCTGGGCACTTAACTTGTGTGTAGCGGGTTTGAAGCCCTTCGGTGAGGTAGCTTCTGGTACACGCTGGGTCGTCGTGTAGTTTGGTTCCTTGACAAGCTGTGTTGTCTTGGAGAGTGTTTTCCAGGGGAGCTCTCTCAGTCCTGTGCTGTAGAGGCGAAACAGCCAACTCGTCTTTTCTGTGGAGTTGCGCGCACGGTATATCTCGCCTGTTCGTCTGTAACATAAGAGACGAAATTCTGCATAACCCTGGATAATAGGTTTGTGCAGAGCGTCTCACTGAAAGCCAAAGTAGCCCTCAGTGATAGCTCCACATCTCTATACATAAGCGACGAACATTCTGCTACGTCCGTGGTCCACTGGAATCTCAACTCTAATTTCCTATACATACATAAATATAACTCGTGGCTAATTATACACATAAAGAATTAATAATATTATAAACATTCACTGGTACAGCCACTGGTCTGCAAACATACATATAGGTTCAACAACAGTGGTTCCGTCAGGTATACAACATGGCGTCGAAACCGGTCGTGCTTAACACGTGTTCGGCTTCTCCACGTGGTAAGGCAAATTCGGATTAATAATTCAAACTATGCATAGCAAATTCCACAAACATAATTTCAACAATAATATAAATATATCACGATGAAACAGAAGTATGTTTATTTACCTGTTTGACAAAGTCAGGCCCGTGGCTACTTGATTGAATTCTAAGATTCTCAAGTCCTGCTTCCTGGTCTATTCAGGAGAGATCTTACTGCTAACTGTTTAGCTGATTACTACTCCTCGTTTCCAACTCAACTGCCGTTCTATCCCTCTATTTGAATCAGCCAGACCTGGTTGATTCCATTCTACTGTGTTCCCATTGGCGGGTAACCGACTCGCCTAACGTAGCTACGATGATGTCATTGCCTTCGCACTTACCGTCAGCTACCACTGTGTGTAAACGGCAGTATATCATTGCTACGCCTGATTACTTCCATCGTCTGCTGCAGCCTAACATTAACATTCTAAGATTACAATGACTAAACAAGGCTAAAAAGTAAAGTAAGCAGGGTAAAACTAGTCATCTTGCGACATATGCTGTGCGAAGTTTCGTGTCCATTTCCCTCTTTAACTGCTTTGCCATGAGAGCCAGGTACCCATGATTCCCCATCATAAATTAACTGGGGCGCTAACTGTGCGACCGTTTGTTTCTGGCGACATTTTATCTAACTGCCACCCATCCAAGCACTAACTGAGCTGGCTGGATTCAACCTCGGGGCAGTAAAGGTACGTGTGCCCTAAGCATAACGCTCTCGGCAACCTTTAACGTGTGCCTTTTTTATCAAAACATTAAAAAAAATTACACGCAACTACCTTTTTTATTTTTATTTTTTATTTTGAATATACTACACTCCTCTTTATTGAAACTATGAATGACAAGAAAAGATTGAAAACGAATTGCGTGCACACAAAGGCCTGCCAGAGTCCTTTCAATGTGTAACTATAGGGTGTGTGTTTGCCTGTGTGTGTGGGGGTGGGGGGGGTGGGTGTTGTGTGTGTGGGTGTACGTGTGTGTGTGTGTGTGTGTGTTCGGGCCCTTTTATCCCTGCAAACATTGAAACAAATCACCGCAAGGACAATTCTATTAGGTGAAATATCGGCTTCGTGTTACTATATCAACAGCATGAACAAATAGTGCCATTCTTATTGAAGCGAAATCAAATGTATCTGGCTGCTGTCCATAGACTAGGGCACTTGGGTAAAACATTCCTCGTTGTGAAAACACGTTACATTAACACATTGAATTGGATTAAAATTGATCTTAATTCATCCTCAAATAAATAAATATAAATAATTAATCTAATTGCATCCTGACCGAGCAAATAGTAACAAACTAACTTTTATGGGAAGGCGCGGTGGCCGAGTGGTTAGAGTGTTGGCTTGCGGATCTGAAGGTCCCGAGTGCGAGCCCAGGCCGGGGCATTGTGTTGTGTCCTTGAGAAAGACATTTTACTCCCGTTTCCTACTCCTTCGGATGAGAGTATAAACCGAGGTCTAGTCTGTGTCGCATACATTCCATCATAACGGACTTTAAAGATTCTGACGCTCATGTCCTAGACGGGCGAGTGCCGGTAACAAGAACACACCCAGCATGTACCTTGGGTAAAGCGCTTCACTTGGGGCTGCTGTTCTTTCAAAAATGAAAGTGCCTGCATTTCACCTTGGTGATAATAAAGTTGTTAAAATAAAAAAATAAAAAAATATACTTGTGTTGTACCGTTTTCGTCTACAGTTCTATCAGTTATACCATTGTCATCTGAAAGTCATACATCAGTTGAACAGTTTTCATCTTTAAGTCATAAATCAGTTATACAGTTTTCATCTGAAATTCATACTTGAATTGTACAGTCATAGGCTTACATCAGTTGGCCAATTTCCATCGACAGTAATGCATCGATTGTATAGTGTACATCTGAAAGCCATATATCGATTGTACAGTTTTCATCTGAAAGTCATACATCAATTGTACAGTGTTCATCTTAAAGCCATACATTAATTGTACAGTGTTCACCTGAAAGCCACACATTATTGTACAGTTTCATCTTAAAGCCATACATTAAATGTACAGTTTTCATCTTAAAGTCATACATCAACTGTACAGTTTTCATCTTAAAGTCATACATCAATTGTACAGTGTTCATCTGAATAGACAACTCAAGCAGTAGCCATACCCACTAATAGGCTCAAATAGAATGAACAAACACGACGGTATGACACGAGTCGCGAAACTGCAAGTACTCGGAAACCCGGTGCTGCACATCAAACCACTTAACCATGATTGTTACATCTTTGTGACAGCTATAAATAGTCTGCATAACTTTGTAACCGGGAATCCACCTGTCATTTTGGGCCAGCTGTGGCTTTATGGTACAATTGAACCGAGGCATCTAATTACTGAACCACGTGAACCCTTTATGGCCGACACACACGCACAAATAGCTCGCGATGGAGAAAATCGCCTTCAACGTTGAAGAATTCCTCGCCATCTACATGGATGGGGGTTCTGTATTCAGACTTTCCGGTTCAACAGCATGAAAGAGGCGGATCAACGTGGCTCGCCATCCTTGTTGAAAGGATTTTCAACGCTCGAACCTAGTTAACGTGTATCTCTGTACTTAGACCTTTTTTTTTAGTGCTGCAGTGTTGCCAGTAACTGCAATCTTTCTATTGGTCAGCATGTGTGTGAGTTCAATGAAGGAGGTTTTTGTTTCTGACGATGAAGTTTAATCCTATTTCGTATAGGTGATTTTACCTTGTTTAATAGTTTTACAAAGAGACACATGCGCGCGCTCGCACAGTCAGTCAGACAAACAGACAGACAGAGAGAAAGAGAGAGAGAGAGAGAGAGAGAGAGAGAGAGAGAGAAAGAGAGAGAGAGAGAGAGAGAGAGAGAGAGAGGGATGTAAGCACACACACACATAACACACACACATTCACACACATACCCACACACAAACACACTTCCATACACACACAGGTTGTAAGTAGATCAGCTGGTACGATACAATCATGTTGATTCTAAATCCTACCCTATTCTATCCTATCCCGTAACTCGAAGGTCGTTGGGGCACCACAGATGATCGTTTACCCAGCGTACTCCATCTTTCTCTGTCCTCAGCAACCTTCATGACTTCGCTCAGTGCTAAGCGAGTCCATTTTCGAATGTTGTCCTCCCACCTCTTTTTCTATCTCCCTCTTCGTCTGCCTCCTTACGTGTGCCTTGCAGGATGGTCTGCAAGGCCTGATGATCTGATGAAGTGACCATACGCTCGGAGTTTCCCTTTCTTACCACTGTAAGCATGTCATCATGTGGTCCAATGGCTTGTGTGGTGGTATTTCGGACTTCGTCATTGGTGATGTGCTCAGTATAGGAAATGTTCAAAAGTTTTCTGTAGCACCTTATCTCCATGCTTTGTATTCTTCGTTGTAGATCTGCTGTGAGGGTCTATGTTTCGCAAGCGTATAGGAAGATGGAGATTACAAGGGAGCGCAGCAGAATTGCCTTGAAATGTAGACTGATGGTCTTGTCTTTAAAAATGGGCTTCCACCTTGTCAGGGCATCAGTTGTTTGTGCGACACTGGAGAGGACTTCCTGTCGGGACCAGTTGTCTGATACAATGACTCCTAAATATTTGAAGCTATGCACTGTGTTGAGGGATTTGCCTTGGACTTTGGTGTCCGTATTGATGCCATTGGTGTTGTTGGTCATCAATTTGGTCTTCTCTGCACTTATTTCCATTCCATAGGCTCTGGCGGGGGTGTCAAGCCTCTGTACCAGCTGTTCAAGTTCTTGTTCCTCTCCAGCCAATCCATCAATGTCATCCGCAAAATGTGCGGATGATTCTAAAATTGATCGATAAACATACGTCAAAAGCAAACTGTTTACCACATTGTAATTAGTAACTTAATGACGACAATGCATTGAAATGATTACTATGTTTATGTATGCCTATTTTATTGTTAGCAATAGTCAATAAATAATTATAGTACAACTACGTTTGGTCTCATGTGTGTGCCCAGTGTAATGGATGGACAGAGGACCTAGGAAGTTTGTTATTGTTGTTGTTGTTATTGTTGTTGCTGTTATTGTTGTTGTTGTTGCTGTTATTGTTGTTGTTGTTGCTGTTGTTGTTATTGTTGTTGCTGTTATTGTTGTTGCTGTTATTATTGTTGTTGTTGTTGCTGTTATTGTTGTTGTTATTGTTGTTGCTGTTATTGTTGTTGTTATTGTTGTTGTTATTGTTGCTGTTATTGTTGTTATTGTTGTTGCTGTTATTGTTGTTGTTATTGTTGTTGTTATTGTTGGTGTTACTGTTGTTGTTATTGTTGTTACTGTTATTGTTGTTGTTGCTGTTGTTGTTGTTGCTGTTATTGTAGTTGTTGTTGCTGTTGTTGTGACAGTGAATTTTTCTGTGAAAATTGCATCGTTGTCACGTTCAAAGATGATACAATGGGTAACCGGTAATGCTCAAACCGAACGCGAAGCTCTTCCTTGTTATGTAAACAAACCACTGGGTTTGCTATACACACTGTCGCTGCAGTTGAAGTTCATTTTAGAATGTCATTAGCAGGCGCACACACAAACGAATTTATCGATTTACATCCAAACCGTACGTTTAAAAGCGATTATTATTCGGACTAATCTATTTCTTTCCCCGTTGGGGCAATATTCACTGTGAATTTGAAAAGGCTCCATGACGCTGACGTGCGTTCGCTTACTGATACAAAAATCAATACTCTCGTATATTGATGCTTTTGATAGTTGGACCTTCCTCCTATAAGATGGCCAGTGAGCAACAGTTTTTAAAACTTGCTGTGACTTGGTTTCGGTATCAGTTGAACCTTATAATTATCACATTGTTATACTCACGTTTCTATGGCATGTTCAGTGTGGTGCATGGTACGTTTACAGGACAACAAGCCATGATGTTGGAGGTGTCGTAAATTACATAAGAAATCCATGGTTGCGCTAATGCTAAAATATTGTTTGCTAGTTTTGCCCTGCAGTTCGGCTGTGGCGACGGGTTTTCATCCTGCAAATCTGCCGTGTTTTGGCAGAAGGAAGCAAGTCCACACAACTTTCAAGAAAATCGACTTTTTGTGTTTGCATTTACATCTTTCAAAGTTCAATTGCTTTCGTATTGCGGTGAATATTTTATGATGTCTGGCATTGAAATGCATTTAAATTAAGAAAATCAGAAAAGAGAAGCATTTATTTTATGAAATTAACGGTTTTAATGGACACACTGCTTTCTGCCATATTATTCTGGAGACAGCACCTTGTTAAATAATCTGGCAGAGAACAGTAACTGGACATGCTGCTTTCTACCAAATTATTCTGAAAACACAGTGTTGTTAAATATTCTGGCAGAGCGCAGTATGTGTACTTACTGCTTTCTCAGAATCAGAATCAGAATCAGAATCTTTATTGTCCCCATGAAAACACAAGGAAATGCCAGGTTATTTTGAACAATACCTGGACTTACTGCTATCAGTCATATTATTATGCATTTTTTCCAAATAATTGTGAACGACACATGGACTTACCTCTTTTTGTCAGATAATAATAAACAGTACCTGGACTTAGTGCTTTATGGAGATAAAAACAAAACCAATGAGATCGATTGAGATATCGTGTCTCTCATGCCTTTTATTTAGTAAACTGATTGGATTATTATGTTTGATAATATAGGTATTTAATTGAAATCGGTTTCATTCATTTCCAAATTTGTTAATTTCATATCATAAAAACGAATAAAAACATGTTTTCAGATAAAATTTTATTTTTACCGTTATCTCTTTCGCTGTCTGTTTGAGATATCTTGCATTATTCAGTTGACATTTCAGTATGTGTGTGTGTGTGTGGGTGTGTGGGTGTGTAGGTGGGTGTGTGTGTGTGGGAGCGTGTGTGTAGCTATTTGTCCATTGGCTGAGTGTGTGTTTTAACTCCGACATGCTTACAACGGAAATTTCCTGGAGTGAAGAAATATGATTGTGTCGGTTTTATCATCTGTAACATGCACACAAAAAAATCAATTAAGGACAGAAATATACTAACGTCAACTGTAACCAAACACACAAATAATGTGTAGATAAGGAAGAAAAAGAATAATATATCAAACACTGTTAAAAACAACGTATAACAAGACACGCATTTATTAACCAATCTATCATTTGCTTTATTTCAACAAACGTAAACAGAGTTGTTGTTAAAGTCGATACACATAGTCACCACACAACTATAAAGATAGTACAAAGAGTTGTTTTGTTTGGGGTATACTTGATGTCACAGGGCAGCCCGTGAAGAAAGCCATGTAGTCTGTGTGTGAAGAGTATAGGGGCGGGGGTGGTACTGCGTGTTGCCGTATTCGTGATTATTGTTGTCTCGGGAGCGTGCAAAGCATGGTAAACAGCATACGCCGGTTAGGCCAGGTTAGGAATTTGCTCACTATCGTCAGAACGTGTTTGTCAGCAGTACAGTGTAGACGGTGTTTGTCTAGTGCTCTGTGGTTTTTGCTGTGTTCTGGAATTAGGGTGGGACGGGTATTAACGAATAATAATATCTGGTTCCGAGAAGGATACTAGTTTAAAGATTGCAAATTTCTGAAGTGATACGCTCAGTTGGAGTGCAGCTGTAGAAAAGCAAGTCTGTGGTAGTGTGGTAGGTAGTATCGAGGTATTGTCTACTACGGGAACTACACACTACCGGATTACCCTAATTGGATGTACTTTCGTAGGAGGGCAGTGGAGAAGGGCTACGAGGTGCAATTTCATGCGAACCGTTGGGTGAGTTGGATGGTGGTTTTTCCTTACTGTGCCAATAACCAAGGGCCGGCTGTTGGGGTGTTGAATGATAGCTGGTACGTAAGGGTAAGGAAGGATGAGAAAGATTGCACTGAGGAGAGGCAGAAGAAAGGAAGAGAGCGTCGGAAGGAGGGAGAATGAGGGAGAAGAAAGGGGGTGGAGTGTGATGAAGCTAGGATGGAAGTGGTTGCTGTTGTTGTCGTTGAGGATGCTTGATGTGAATAATGTGTTGATGGTTATTTGTATTCATTTGCAGCATCGTTCATTCCAGGCATTCATGATTTCATTGAATTGTATAATATGTATTTGATTCAAGTGACGATAACAGTAGAAAGCGAGAGAGAGTCAAGGACAGGGGAAATAGACTGCAGTTGGACCCCTCAAGTGGCAGAAGTTTAGTGGAGTAGCTAGTGAGAGTGGGGGGGGGGGGGGGTAAGTGTGATGGAGGGAGGGGGACAGAATCGAGAACATGACATTTACGATGCGACAAGCATGTTACAGGTTCGTCGAGGATTGTCGTTGAGGATTGAATTTGAGTTCGAAGTTCGCAGCTCAACGTTCGTCAATCCGCCAGTTCGTCGCTGGAAAACGTAAGGCAGCAACGACGACGACACTTGGTCAAGTGGACCAAACATCATCAGCATCGCCATCTGTTATTGTCCACGCGTCCCCGGTTATCAGCGCCATCATCATCACTTCAACATCATCGTCAGTGGCGACCACGGGTGGCAACGCTCCTTCGTTTGGACGTCAACGGAAGGGGGCGAGCACGTTGGAGGAGACTTTACGAGAGACTGCATTTCGCCAGGTGGGCCCGTTTTGTGTTGTCCCTCTCCTTCACACCCCCCCTGTCTGTTTGTGAACACGTGCCTCGGACTTTGGCTGTGCACGTTCGATTTGAGGACGTTGGTCGATTAGCGACCCCCGATCACCCACGAACCATTGCATCGTTCCATTGACCCATTGATTGTTTCATTACCATTTCTTCGTTTCATGTGTAAATGTTGTATGTGTATGAGTGTGTGGTATGAATGAATAAATAGCTTGAAAGTTGTATATTATTTGTTGTGTTTTTCATCCCTTCACGTCTGCGGGAAATCGCCATTCTGTCTGGGTTGTCTGCGTGTGTAAGGTGTTTGTTTGTGGCGTCTGCCCAGGGGGAGTCGTGGCGGTGACATATGGTGGAGATGCAGGGTATGTGTGAGTGTGCCCAGACGTGAAGTTGTCTCGTGATTGTCTTGTGGTGTCCGAGTGTGTGAGGCGTGATTCGGTGAGAGTGTGCACCCCAGCGGGTGGTTGGAGGGAGTCAGGTCGCTGTTTAGCGGAGGCTCACAGCCGGCCTGGGTTCGACCACACGTGAGGGGAAGGCGCCGTTGCACTCTCCATCCGGTTCGCTACCTCGCGGGCCAGTTTCCACTGTTTGAGTGGGAGGAGGTGGGTGATAGGTAGGGAGATAGCTTAGGTAAGGTTTATTAGTATCTTAGGCTAGGCTAGGTAAGGTTAGGTTTTTGACTTCTTGTTGTTGTTTTTGGTGTTGTTGTTGCTTTCCTTAAGCAGGATGGCATCGATCGAGGAGACTGAAGGAGTGTCACCGATCGCGGCTCGTACGCGTTCTCGCGTGGGTGTCACGATGGACGAGCGCACGGCGGCAGCAGCTGATACAGGAGTCATCGATTTACCTTCTGCGACCGAGCAGCGGAGATCGCCGGTCAGGTCATCGCGTCGTGGGTCAGCAGACGAGGAGTCGACGACGTTCGAAGCCAGAAACACAGTGAGTGACCCTTTTGTGACGGGATTTGGTGCGACTGGCGGGATGTCAACGGGCGCCGACTTCTATGAAGACCAGGATCGTCTGAGCGACGCAACGAGGCCGAAGAGGTTCGAGACCAACCCTTACCGTTCGGTCTACAAGGTCGAGGCGGCACCGACGCCGAGGACGGGACTGTTCCCGGGCGAGACGCCGGTGGAGAGGATCTTGAGGCTCGCCAAGCGCGAAGGATTAAAAGGTCAGGCAGCGTTGGACTACGCAATGGACCAAGCGGCTAGGGAGGAAGACATGCACCAGAGGGCCAGGGAGAGGGAAATGGAACACGAACTAGCGATGGCGCAGCTGACGTTGCAAGCAGGCGCCGGGAACCGCAGGGATCGTCAACCCGAGTTCGAGACGGTCAAGCTTAGGTTACCTTTCTTTGAGGATAAGGACGACCTAGAAACCTACTTGTGCCAGTTCGAGCGATTCGCCAAGGCTCAAGACTGGAAGAAGGACACGTGGGCTATTCGCTTGGGGACCTTGCTGAAGGGGAAGGCGAGGGAAGTTTACGTTGGCTTGAATGAGGACGACTCTGCCGACTACGAGGTCCTGAAGGCAGCGTTGTTGGTGCGTTTCAACCTGACGGCCGAGACGTATCGGAAGAAGTTTCGCCAGCTACGAAGGGAGCCACCAGAGACTTTCAAACAGTATCTGCGGAAGTCAGAGTTGTTCCTGGAGCGCTGGATGGGACTAGCGAACAAGAAGGCCACGTATGCGGACTTACTGGACCTAGTGCTGATGGAGCAGATGGTCAACGGTTTGACGCCAGAGCTGGTCACGTTCGTGCGCGAGCGCAACCCAGCAACGGTGGAGGAGGCCGCGACGTTAGCACAGCAGTACGTCGACGCCAGGGCGGGAACCAACCTACGTTTCCCACCACGTCAACCCTTTACACCCAGGGATAAGAGCGAGGGTCGCAAGCCAGCGGGACCACGACCCAACTCACCGGACAAGCGGGAATGCTACAGTTGTGGGCAGAAGGGGCACCTTAAGCGGAATTGCCCGAAACGCGGCGAGAGAGCTGGAGCAGCGTTGCGCGTCTTGGAGGAGGAGAAGGAGGCAGGCACGAAGAGAGACTCGCGTTTCCAGAGCCAAGTGATAGTGGAAGGGGTTCCGCTGACGGCCATGAGGGACACGGGAGCCGATCTGATATGCCTGCGGGAAGGAGAGGTTGCCAACCTCAAGTGCACCGGACGCACGCGGCGCGTCGGATTCGCCGTTAGACAGTTGTCCAGGTCACTGCCGACGGCGTGGGTGCAGTTGGAATCACCGTTCTACACCGGGAGAGTGGAGGTAGTGGTGGTACCAGACTTAACCTACCCAGTGGTGATCGGCAACTGGGCGAGGACGGAGCAGCAACGCGATACAGCACTGCCAGTGTTCGTCGGGGAAGCAGCAGAGTGTTGCGCTGTGCAGACGCGAGCGCAGGCAGCCAAGGAGCAGGTTGCTGCAGAACCATTGGTGGTCGGACCAAGCAGGAACGTCGTCGCGACGCCGAAGGAGATTCGTCAACTGCAGTTGGAGGACGGCGAGCTTGCGAAAGTACGACAGCTAGCAGACCAGAAGGCAGGAAAGGAGAAGCGAGGCAAGGGGCAAGTGGCATTTGTCTGGAAACGGGGCCTGTTGTACCGCGAGTATACAGGACAAGACAAAGTGGATCACAGCCAGTTGGTGGTACCAGCCAAGCTTCGATCGGAGGTACTGCGCATGGGACACGACACACCCATGGCTGGACATCTAGGAGCCAAGCGGACTCAAGATCGAGTGTGGGCCGAGTTCTACTGGCCTGGGATGTGCCGTGACGTCAGGAGGTACTGTGCGTCGTGCGACGCGTGCCAGCGGACGACGCCGAAGGGGAGTGTCAGGAAGGTGCCACTAGGGCGGATGCCAGTGATGGAGGTACCATTCCAGAGAGTGGGCATCGACCTGATTGGACCCATACGACCAGCGTCTGAAAGGGGGCACCAGTACGTCTTGGTTACGGTGGACTTTGCTACACGGTACCCGGAGGCAATACCGTTGAAGAGGATCGACACGCCGCACGTAGCAGAAGCGTTGTGGGAAACCTGGACACGGGTGGGCATTCCGGAGGAAGTACTGTCAGACAACGGAACTCAGTTCGTCAGCGACGTGATGAAGCAAGTACACCACCTGCTATCCGTCAAGGGGATTCGGACGACGCCGTTTCACGCCCAGTGCAACGGGTTAGTCGAACGGTTCAATGGGACGCTGAAGTCGATGCTACGACGACTATGCCAGGAGCAGCCGCGCGAGTGGGACAGGTACATCCCTGCACTGCTGTTCGCGTACCGGGAGGTGCCGCAGGAGTCACTTGGTTTTTCACCCTTCGAGTTGCTCTACGGACGAACGGTGCGAGGACCAATGCAGGTGTTGCGACAGCTGTGGACGAAAGAAGGGCAGGACCCGGAGATGCGTACCACGGCAGAGTACGTCGTGGATCTGAGGAACCGGTTGGAGGATACTTGCCAGCTAGCCCAGGAGCATTTGCGCAAGGCGACAACCAGGTACGCAGCGCAGTTCAACAGGAAGGCCGTGGACAGAGCGTTCAAGGCGGGAGACAAGGTACTGGTGCTGCTTTCCAGTAAAGCCAACAAGCTCGAGGTGGCGTGGAGGGGACCGTATGCGGTGCTGGAGCGCGTGGGCTCTTGCGACTACCGCGTCCAAGTCGGCAGGAACAGGAAGTTGTACCACGCCAACCTTCTGAAGCGCTATGTGGAACGCCGAGGGGAACCAGAGACGACGGTAGCAGTGGTGATTGACCAGGCCGAAACGGAGGGGATGTCAGACATCAGCTACCAGGGTACGGTACCACTGATACCGCTACGAGCAAGCGAAGGGCCGGGGAACGTACAGATCGACCCGACACTGTCTGCACTTCACCAAAGCCAACTACGGGAAGTGTGTCAACGGTATGCCAGTCAGCTGACGGATTTACCCCAGCGCACCACCCTGGACGAGTGCGAGGTGGTGTTGACCGACGACAGCCCTGTGCGCATACGTCAGCATCCGCTACCATTTTCACAGATGGAAGTCGTCAAGGGTGAAGTGGAATCGATGCTGGAGTTGGGGGTTATCGAACCCTGTACATCGCCGTACAGCGCACCGATCGTGTTGGTGAGGAAGAAGAGTGGAGAGGTACGATTCTGCATCGACTACCGTGGGTTGAACAAGGTGGTCAAGTTCGATGCTGAACCACTACCGGACATCGAGTACTTGTTCGCCAAGCTAGGGAAGGCCAAGTACCTAAGCAAGCTGGACCTCACAAAAGGGTATTGGCAGATACCTGTCAAGCAGGAAGACCGAGACAAGACGGCGTTTACGACACCGCAGGGCCAGTTCAGATGGACCACGATGCCGTTCGGTCTGAAGACTGCAGGGGCGACTTTCTCACGCATGATGCGGAAACTGCTACGACCACTGCACCGAGCTGACGTCGACAATTTTATGGACGACGTCATGATCGCGACCGAGACGTGGGAGCAGCATCTGCAAGCGTTGAGGGCCGTGTTTCAGAGGCTGCAGGAGGTGCATCTCGCCGCTAGACCCAGCAAATGTTTCCTGGGATACAAGGAGCTGAGCTACCTGGGCCATCAAGTGGGGGATGGAGCGATGAAGCCAGAACGAGACAAGTTGGACAAGGTGCGCCGAACGTGTCCACCGACAACCAAGAAGCAAGTCCGAGCGTTCTTGGGGTTGTGCGGATACTATAGACGATTCGTGCCGCATTTCGCCGAGAGAGCGTTGCCGCTGACCAACTTGACGAAAGGAGGGAAGAAGGGGGAGGTCGACTGGACGGATGACTGCCAGAGAGCTTTCGATGACTTGAAGAGAGCGCTGACCAGTGAGCCAGTGGTCAAGTTACCGAACCTGGACAAGGAGTTCATCCTGAGGACAGACGCATCTGAGCAAGGGCTAGGAGCTGCGCTGATGCAAGAAACCGGTGAGGGTGTGCAACCGGTAGGGTTTGCCAGCAAGAAGCTGCTGCCGGCAGAGCGAAACTACTCCACCATTGAGAAGGAGTGTTTGGCAGTTGTGTGGGCGGTACAACGTTTCGAACCATACCTGTTTGGACGGCACTTTTGGTTGGAGACAGATCATCGACCGCTGCAGTACCTGCAGAGAACGCACCTCAACAGTGCCAGACTCACCCGGTGGGCTATGCAGTTGCAGGCGTACGTCTTCACCGTTCGACCAATTCCAGGGAGAGACAACATTGAAGCGGATTTCCTCAGCAGATCTGACCCTGTGGAAGTTTAAGTTTTGAACTCTCCGTAGGTTCGTCTTGGGAGGGGGGTGTGTCACAGGGCAGCCCGTGAAGAAAGCCATGTAGTCTGTGTGTGAAGAGTATAGGGGCGGGGGTGGTACTGTGTGTTGCCGTATTCGTGATTATTGTTGTCTCGGGAGCGTGCAAAGCATGGTAAACAGCATACGCCGGTTAGGCCAGGTTAGGAATTTGCTCACTATCGTCAGAACGTGTTTGTCAGCAGTACAGTGTAGACGGTGTTTGTCTAGTGCTCTGTGGTTTTTGCTGTGTTCTGGAATTAGGGTGGGACGGGTATTAACGAATAATAATATCTGGTTCCGAGAAGGATACTAGTTTAAAGATTGCAAATTTCTGAAGTGATACGCTCAGTTGGAGTGCAGCTGTAGAAAAGCAAGTCTGTGGTAGTGTGGTAGGTAGTATCGAGGTATTGTCTACTACGGGAACTACACACTACCGGATTACCCTAATTGGATGTACTTTCGTAGGAGGGCAGTGGAGAAGGGCTACGGGGTGCAATTTCATGCGAACCGTTGGGTGAGTTGGATGGTGGTTTTTCCTTACTGTGCCAATAACCAAGGGCCGGCTGTTGGGGTGTTGAATGATAGCTGGTACGTAAGGGTAAGGAAGGATGAGAAAGATTGCACTGAGGAGAGGCAGAAGAAAGGAAGAGAGCGTCGGAAGGAGGGAGAATGAGGGAGAAGAAAGGGGGTGGAGTGTGATGAAGCTAGGATGGAAGTGGTTGCTGTTGTTGTCGTTGAGGATGCTTGATGTGAATAATGTGTTGATGGTTATTTGTATTCATTTGCAGCATCGTTCATTCCAGGCATTCATGATTTCATTGAATTGTATAATATGTATTTGATTCAAGTGACGATAACAGTAGAAAGCGAGAGAGAGTCAAGGACAGGGGAAATAGACTGCAGTTGGACCCCTCAAGTGGCAGAAGTTTAGTGGAGTAGCTAGTGAGAGTGGGGGGGGGGGGGGTAAGTGTGATGGAGGGAGGGGGACAGAATCGAGAACATGACATTTACGATGCGACAAGCATGTTACAGGTTCGTCGAGGATTGTCGTTGAGGATTGAATTTGAGTTCGAAGTTCGCAGCTCAACGTTCGTCAATCCGCCAGTTCGTCGCTGGAAAACGTAAGGCAGCAACGACGACGACACTTGGTCAAGTGGACCAAACATCATCAGCATCGCCATCTGTTATTGTCCACGCGTCCCCGGTTATCAGCGCCATCATCATCACTTCAACATCATCGTCAGTGGCGACCACGGGTGGCAACGCTCCTTCGTTTGGACGTCAACGGAAGGGGGCGAGCACGTTGGAGGAGACTTTACGAGAGACTGCATTTCGCCAGGTGGGCCCGTTTTGTGTTGTCCCTCTCCTTCACACCCCCCCTGTCTGTTTGTGAACACGTGCCTCGGACTTTGGCTGTGCACGTTCGATTTGAGGACGTTGGTCGATTAGCGACCCCCGATCACCCACGAACCATTGCATCGTTCCATTGACCCATTGATTGTTTCATTACCATTTCTTCGTTTCATGTGTAAATGTTGTATGTGTATGAGTGTGTGGTATGAATGAATAAATAGCTTGAAAGTTGTATATTATTTGTTGTGTTTTTCATCCCTTCACGTCTGCGGGAAATCGCCATTCTGTCTGGGTTGTCTGCGTGTGTAAGGTGTTTGTTTGTGGCGTCTGCCCAGGGGGAGTCGTGGCGGAGACACTTGACTTCAGTAGTGTGAAGTAATCGAACATTGGGCTAAACAAATGTCAAGTGTGCATAAGGGATGCAACCAACGCTCGCGTACTTTCGGTTTTGTTTTTTATTAGTATTATCACCCGTTGTGGCCGGGATTCTTGATTTTGGAAATAGGGGTGGTTTGAAAAAACATTATTATGTCAGTTTCATTAAAATTAAGAAAAAAAAATTGAGGTTTGGGAATGATTAAAGTTTCATTTCATATTTTAAAATTTATGTCAGAATTAATAATAAGGGGTTGAATTGGTTTTAAAACATTTTCAGTTTATTTTAGATCTAATGTTTCCCCCCTCCTTAGATCGTTGTTTTGAATTTGAACGAATGGTTTTGCCCAAAAACGGATGAGAAAAACGACAGAACACAACCAAATATGATGGCAGTTCGGTAGATCTGTATCTAGTTGCCGTTTCAATTCATTTTGTGCCAGGTAATTATCATTTTTATTTTATTTATTTTACCAAAGAAATGTTTGGGTGCTTGTCTTGCGTTTTTTTGAGAGCAAGCAGAGTCTAAGATCTAAGAGTCTAGAGATCACAGATTTTTATCCCTGACCTCTGTTGTGGGTGTGCAGCGGCGTGGCGGGTCTGTCATTTGTTTATTTTTGGAGAGATTTCATTTTCATTGTTTATATTCATAAAAATAAATTTCTCTTATTAATAAAATTTGACTTTGTTTTCTTTTGGTCTATGTTGTTCTTATAGGCCTTGTTTAAACCTATCTCTTCCACTTGGTTTCATTTGTAATGTCAAAAATCAAACGTTAAGTGCGTTTCACAGACACATTTCTTATTTCCACAGTTCCCAGTTCCTGCAGTTTTCGTGTGGCCATCTTCCACCCTTGGCGTTGTACCATGTCCTCAGGGGAACTGCTGCCACACAAGAAGCAGTAAAACTTGCTTTCCTCAATGATAACAAGCATTGTCAAGAAAGTTCCTCTCTTCTTTCAGACTCCACACCTGTTGCAATGCTGGGTGCGGAAGACTTTGTAGGTTTCTTTGTTCGCCTCTTTTGTTGACTGGTTTTCTTCTTCTGTGCTCCAGCCTTTGCTTGTAGAGAGAACATGTTTAGCATCTCTGATTGCGTCTTTTTTTTATGGAAACATCGGTTGCGTTACGTCCAACAATTGCCTCGTGCCACAGCTAGCCACACCAGTAGTCGGCCTTCTCTCTTCGAACTTTTCAGGTGCCCCAATGGAGCGAAGGTTTGGTGGAAAACCACCAGGCGCCCCAGCGATGCACAGGTTTTCACCCCAGGAATAATTGGCATGAGCTAATGCTTCTTCATATTTCTGCACAAATAAACAGTTTTTGCCCCTTCCTGGGTCTCTGAGAAGAAGTTGAGGCAACAGTGCAATCACTGAAGAAGGGAAAGTCAGCAGGAGTGGACAATATACCCGCGGAATTGCTTCAAGCAGGAGGAAAAGCAATGATTGACGCCCTCACCATTATCTGTAATTATCTACACCATGGACCCAGTCGCTTGTCACCACTCTTCCCAAAAAGGGTAACCTTCAGGAGTGTGAAAAATTACCGCACCATCAGCCTCCTCAGCCATCCCAGCAAGGTCCTCCTGAAAATAAAACTCAACAGGTTGAAACCCCAAGCTGAACAAATCATAGCTGAAAAACAAGCAGGATTCAGGGCAGGGCGAAGTACCACTGAACAGATTTTCAACCTCAAAATAATCTGCGAGAAATACCTATAGCACCACCAACATCTATATCATGCGTTTGTAGACTTCAAGAAAGCCTTTGACCGAGTCTGGGATGCAGCTCTGTGAGAGTGTACAACATCAGTCCTAACATTATTAAAGTCATCAAAAGCCTGTATGACAAGGCTACCAGTGCAGTCTTCTACAACAGCGCCATCGTGAGCTAGTTCAAATCAACAATCGGCGTGCGTCAAGGATGCCTACTCTCTCCAACACTCTCCAACATCTTCCTAGTGCGCATAATGTCAGATGCCCTTGCAGAACACCAAGAAACAGTCAGCATAGGGGGTAGATCAATCTCCAACCTTCGTTTTGAGGATGACACTGATGGATTGGCTGGAGACGAACAAGAACTTGAACAGCTGGTACAGAGGCTTGACACCACCTCCAGAGCCTATGGAATGGAAATAAGTGCGGAGAATATCAAAATGATGACCAACAACACCAATGGCATTAACATGGATTTGAAAGGCCAAGGCCAATACCTCAACAAAGTGCATAGCTTCAAATATGTAGGAGCCATTGTATCAGACAATGGGTCCCGACAAGAAGTCCTATCCAGGATCGCACAAACAACTGCGCCCTGACAAGGTTGAAACCCATTTGGAAAGAGAGGACCATCAATTTACATTCCAAGACAAGGCTGCTGCGCTCCCTTGTCATCTCCATCTTCCTATATGCTTGCGAAACATGGACCATCACAGCAGATCTACTGTACAACGAAGAATAAAAGCATAGAGATGATGTGCTACCGAAGACTTCTGGTCCTTTCCTATACCCAGCAAATCACCAACAACGAAGTCCGACAGACCATCACACAAGCCATTAAACAACACGTTGACATGCTCACAGTGGTGAAGAAAAGGAAACTCCGATGGTATGGCCACGCCACCAGAACACCATGCCTTGCAAAGACCATCACGCAAGGCAAGGTGCAAGGAGACAGATGAGGAGGGAGACAGAAAAAGAGGTGGGAGGACAACATTCTAGAATGGACTGGCTTAACATTAAGCGAAGCCAAGATGGATGCTGAGAACTGAGAAAGATGGAGTACGCTGGTTAAACGATCATCTGTGGTGCCCCAACGACCTTCGAGTTATAGGATAGGGTCTCTGATGAAGATTTTCCATCTTCTTAGTATTGCGCTCTTGCTTCTCGGGCGCGGCGTCTTCGATGTGCGATGACCATTTTGCTCTTTGTGTCCATTGCTCGCATTGTTCTTCTCCAAGCATACAAAAACTAATGTTCTTGTTCCGTACTGAAATGACAATTCCATGGAATTGTTTTTTTCTTTAAAATTTTCCCACATTGAAATTATTGTGATTTTATCGGGTAAGTACGTTCTATAAAAAGCTTGACAGCGCCTGTAGTGTGCTACAGTTGGGTGGAACGACTCAATGTGTTGATGTACTGATTCTGAAACTGTGATGCTTATCTTGTTGGCAGGTTCGTGTCTTCCACCTTTATCAGAAGGTGGCGTAGCAGATCTCGGAGACGGTGTTGCACAGTGTTCTTATAAAGCGATCTGAAGACAAACCAAGAGCGTTGAGAAAAAAATGTTTTGCAGACCGACACACTCTCTCCAGCTCTGTCCAACATCGTGTGCTTTCTAGTTTCATTCTTCGCCCTTCGTCCTTCAAATGGACAGCGAGTTCTAGGGCGATGCCTGTCTGGAACTGAACGCTCAATCCGTTAAGCTGCAAAATGTATCTTGTCCTATAATCAAGAGTCCTATCCTATCCTATCCTGTCCCATAACCCGAAGGTCGTAGGGGCACCACAGATGATCGTTTAACCAGCATACTCCATCTTTCTCTGTCCTCAGCAGCCCTCATGGCTTCGCTCAGTGTCAAACCAGTCCATTCTCGAATGTTGTCCTCCCACCTCTTTTTCGGTCTCCCCCTTCTTCTACCTCCTTGCACTGTGCCTTGCAGAATGGTCTTTGCAAGGCCTGATGATCTGGTGACGTGGCCATACCATCGGAGTTTCCGTTTCTTCACCACTGTGAGCAGGTCATCGTGTTGTCCAATGGCTTGTGTGATGGTCTGTCGGACTTCGTCGTTGGTGATGTGTTGGGTATAGGAAATGCACAGAAGTCTTCTGTAGCACCTCATCTCCATGCTTTGTATTCTTCGTTGAAGATCTGCTGTGAGGGTCCATGCTTCGCAAGCATATAGGAAGATGGAGATGACCAGAGAGCGCAGCAGTCTTACTTTGGAATGTAGACTGATGGTTCTGTCTTTCCAAATGGGCTTCAACCTTGTCAGGGCAGCAGTTGTTTGTGCGATCCTGGAGAGGACTTCCTGTCGAGACCCATTGTCTGACACAATGGCTCCTAAATATTTGAAACTGTGCACTGTGTTGAGGGATTGGCCTTGTACTTTGATATCCGTGTTGATGCCATTGGTGTTGTTGGTCATCATTTTGGTCTTCTCTGCACTTATTTCCATTCCATAAGCTCTGGAGGTGGTGTCAAGCCTCTGTACAAGCTGTTCAAGTTCTTGTTCCTCTCCAGCCAATCCATCAATATCATCCGCAAAACGAAGATTGGAGATTGCTCTGCCCCCTATGCTGACTGTGCCTTCGTGATCTGCAATAGCATCTGACATGATGCGCTCTAGGAAGATGTTGAAGAGTGTTGGAGAGAGTAGGCATCCTTGACGCACACCGATTGTTGTTCTGAACCAGTTCCCGATGACGCTGTTATGGAGGACTGCACTGGTAGCCTTGTCATACAGGCTTTTGATGACTTCTATAATTTTAGGGCTGATGTTGAACACTTTCATGGTTGCCCATAGAGCTGCATGCCAGACTCGGTCAAATGCCTTCTTGAAGTCTATGAACACATGATATAGATGTTGTTGGTGCTGTAGGTATTTCTCACAGATTATTCTGAGGTTGAAAATCTGTTCAGTGGTACTTCGCCCTGCCATGAATCCTGCTTGTTCTTCAGCTATGAATTGTTCAGCTTGTGGTTTCAACCTGTTGAGTATTATTTTCAGGAGGACCTTGCTGGGATGGCTGATGAGGCTGATGGTGCGGTAATTTTCACACTCCTGAAGGTTACCTTTTTTGGGAAGAGTGATGACAAGCGACTGGGTCCATGGTGTAGGCCATTCCCCACTCTGCCAGATCTTGTTACAGATAATGGTGAGAGCATCAGTCATCGCTTCTCCTCCTGCTTGTAGCAGTTCCGCTGGTATGTTGTCCACTCCCGCTGACTTCCCTTTCTTCAGCGATTGCACTGCTGCCTCAACTTCTTCCCGGAGAATTGGGAGGATTTCTTCTTCTTCTCTGCTCTCGGGACATGCTAGAACTGATGGGTCTCCATTTGGTGTATGGTTGTAAAGGTCAGAGCAGTACTCTGTCCATCTGTCCAAGACTTCTTGTTCTTCTGTAAGGCATATGCCAGACTTGCTTTGGATAGTGGAGACTTTGGGCTGTTTAACACTTGTCAGCCGCTTCACAGTCTGGTAGGCCTTCTTGCTGTTGTTCTTGTTCAGATTGTTCTCTATTTCCTGGCATTGATCTTCTATCCAGTTCTCCTTTGCTGTGCGCATGCCTTTTCGGATGTCATTGTTGATTTTTCGGTAGACATCAGCTCCCTGTGAGGTGTTCTTTTTCTTTTTTAACTCTCTTCGTTTATCACACAGATCCAAAAGTTCAGGTGTGATCCACGGCTTCTTCTTTGGTCGGTGCTTGCCAAGGATCTCAGTGGCGGCATCTGTTACAGTTAAGTTGAAGGTATTGGTCATGGTGTTGACATCTACTTCGCCTGCCCCCAAAATAAGCAGTGGTGCAAATTTCCCTCCAATTGTGGCCTGAAATATTTTTGCCACCTCCGGGTCTTGCAGTTTGTCCAGGTCGAACTTCAGCCTAGTGTACTTTGCTGTATTTACTCTCTTCAAATGGAGCCGGAAAGACATCATCACGAGATCGTGGTCACTTCCAATGTCTGCTCCTGGAAAAGTGCGTGTCCTGCCAATGTTGATGCTTGATCTGAAGCGTTTCTTGACCATGATGTAGTCGATCTGGTTGTGATGTTCCCCGCCGGGACTGTGCCATGTCCATCGTCTGGATTTTTTGTGGAGACCAAGCGTGTTTGCCAGTACCAGATTGTTGTATCTGGCAAACTCCAATAGCCTCAGACCCCTGTCATTTGTCTCGTTGTTGCAGTGGGGTCCACATGTGTCTCCCCAGTTGTGGTGCGCATCTTGGCCAACCTTGGCATTCCAGTCGCCTTGCACTATGACTATGTCCTTCTTCGGCACTTGGTCAAGGACCGCCTGTATGTTTTCATAAAAATCCTCCACTTCGCTGTCTTCATAGTCTGATGTTGGGGCATAGGCCTGGATGATAGTAATGTTGAAAGGGGTTGCTCTCAGACGGATGGTAATGAGTCTACTGGAGACTGGGCGGCAACCCATGACAGTGGCTAGAATGTTCTTGTGGACCAAGAATCCAGCGCCGTGCTCGTGCCTGTCATCTCTACCGCTGAAATAGAGCTTGTGGCCTTTGTCAGTCGTTGTTTCACCTAGGCCTTTCCAGCGCAGTTCGCTGATACCTAGAACGTTCCATCGATAGTGGTCCAGCTCGTGGGCCAGTTCTTCTAGTTTTCCTTCCGCAGTTAGGGTCCTGACATTCCAGGTTCCTATGACGATGTTGTTTCTCATGCGGATCTTGCTAATTTGTCCATCAGTAGCATATTTTTCACCTCCGTCCTGGTGGCCAACGGAAGGCGCGGTCCTTGTTCCGGGCGACGACCGATCCGGCATGGAATTAGTGGATAGCCTCATCATGTGTTGTGTCTTGGGCAAAAAAAGACCTGGCAGGGCCCAATCCTCTCCAGGCTGTTGGCCACAGCCGAAATCCACGAATACAGTGTGGCTCGCCTTGGCCCTGAGTCCAAACATCAGTATTGATTTTATCTCTTTGTGCCTTGTCTACTTTTAGTGTCCACTTCAGTCTGCATCTTGTTGGGCAGGCTGGCCGAAGTGGGTGTTTCTTCTGGTCTCTCAAAGCCCTGCTGTCCTCTGGCGCGTTTCCTTCTCTTCATGGCAGCTACTGCTTCATTAAGGTACCATGCAAGCTGAGTAGAGGAGCTGCACACACATTGATATTAAAAACGTAATAGTGTATTGCACATAACAATCAATCAATTAAATTCCGGCAACGGAATTTGCTGATGTAAGAAATTGATGAACAGAGACTAGCATGCATACTCAATCTACAGTGGTGTCGACAAAAGTGGAATAAAAATATTTCCACGCGCACCAACAGTAGGATCAGCCCCTTTGCCGACCGCCACCCTTTGTTCATTGTGACACATGTTTTGAAACTGAAATTAAACACATCCAGACATGTAGAACAAAGTCTGATGGTTGAAACACAAATATCAGTCATGTGAGCAGTTATAATCGGGTAATGACCATGGGGTAAACTAAACTGTCCGCACTACTACTACTACTACTACTACTACTACTACTACTACTACTACTACTACTACTACTACTACTACTACTACTACTACTACTACTACGCTTGACCCAACCAACATGAAACAGCATTGCGAATTCAGTAACTGCTTTGTTGACAGAAGTAAATTCGCAACTCAACCAACATGAAACAGCATTGCGAATTCAGTAACTGCTTTGTTGACATAAGTAAATTCGCAACTGCTGCTCCTATCCTATCCTGTCCCGTAACCCGAAGGTCGTAGGGGCACCACAGATGATCGTTTAACCAGCATACTCCATCTTTCTCTGTCCTCAGCAGCCCTGATGGCTTCGCTCAGTGTCAAACCAGTCCATTCTCGAATGTTGTCCTCCCACCTCTTTTTCGGTCTCCCTTTTCTTCTACCTCCTTGCACTGTGCCTTGCAGAATAGTCTTTGCAAGGCCTGATGATCTGGTGACGTGGCCATACCACCGAAGTTTCCGTTTCTTCACCACTGTCAGCAGGTCATCATGTTGTCCAATATCTTGTGTGATGGTCTGTCGGACTTCGTCGTTGGTGATGTGTTGGTATAGGAAATGCCCAGAAGTCTTCTGTAGCACCTCATCTCCATGCTTTGTATTCTTCGTTGGAGATCTGCTGTGAGGGTCCATGCTTCGCAAGCATATAGGAAGATGGAGATGACAAGGGAGCGCAGCAGTCTTACTTTGGAATGTAGACTGATGGTCCTGTCTTTCCAAATGGGCTTCAACCTTGTCAGGGCAGCAGTTGTTTGTGCGATCCTGGAGAGGACTTCCTGTCGGGACCCATTGTCTGATACAATGGCTCCTAAATATTTGAAGCTATGCACTGTGTCGAGGGATTGGCCTTGGACTTTGATGTCCGTATTGATGCCATTGGTGTTGTTGGTCATCATTTTGGTCTTCTCTGCACTTATTTCCATTCCATAGGCTTTGGAGGTGGTGTCAAGCCTCTGTACCAGCTGTTCAAGTTCTTGTTCCTCTCCAGCCAATCCATCAATGTCATCTGCAAAACGAAGATTGGAGATTGCTCTACCCCCTATGCTGACTGTGCCTTCATGGTCTGCAAGAGCATCCGACATGATGCGCTCTAGGAAGATGTTGAAGAGTGTTGGAGAGAGTAGGCATCCTTGACGCACACCGATTGTTGTTCTGAACCAATTCCCGATGGCTCTGTTGTGGAGGACTGCACTGGTAGCCTTGTCATACAGGCTTTTGATGACTTCAATAATTTTTGGGCTGATGTTGTACACTTTCATTGTTGCCCATAGAGCTGCATGCCAGACTCGGTCAAACGCCTTCTTGAAGTCTATGAACACATGATATAGATGTTGTTGGTGCTGTAGGTATTTCTCACAGATTATTCTGAGGTTGAAAATCTGCTCAGTGGTACTTCGCCCTGCCCTGAATCCTGCTTGTTCTTCAGCTACGATTTGTTCAGCTTGGGGTTTCAACCTGTTGAGTATTATTTTCAGGAGGACCTTGCTGGGATGGCTGATGAGGCTGATGGTGCGGTAATTTTCACACTCCTGAAGGTTACCTTTTTTGGGAAGAGTGATGACAAGCGACTGGGTCCATGGTATAGGCCACTCCCCACTCTGCCAGATCTTGTTACAGATAATGGTGAGGGCATCAATCATCGCTTCTCCTCCTGCTTGTAGCAGTTCCGCGGGTATGTTGTCCACTCCTGCTGACTTCCCTTTCTTTAGCGCTTGCACTGCTGCCTCAACTTCTTCCCGGAGAATTGGGAGGATTTCTTCTTCTTCTCTGTTCTCTGGACATGCTAGAACTGATGGGTCTCCATTTGGTGTATGGTTGTAAAGGTCAGAGCAGTACTCTGTCCATCTGTCCAAGACTTCTTGTTCTTCTGTAAGGCATATGCCAGACTTGCTTTGGATAGTGGAGACTTTGGGCTGTTTGACACTTGTCAGTCGCTTCACAGTCTGGTAGGCCTTCTTGCTGTTGTTCTTGTTCAGACTGTTCTCTATTTCCTGGCATTGATCTTCTATCCAGTTCTCCTTTGCTGTGAGCATGCCTTTTCGGATGTCATTGTTGATTTTTCGGTAGACATCAGCTCCCTGTGAGGTGTTCTTTTTCTTTTTCATCTCTCTTCGTTTATCACACAGATCCAAAAGTTCAGGTGTGATCCACAGCTTCTTCTTTGGTCGGTGCTTGCCAAGGATCTCAGTGGCGGCATCTGTCACAGCTGAGTTGAAGGTGGTGGTCATGGTGTTGACATCTACTTCACCAGCCCCCAAAATGAGCAGTGGTGCAAATTTCCCTCCAATTGTGGCCTGAAATAGTTCTGCCACCTCCGGGTCTTGCAGTTTGTCCAGGTCGAACTTCAGTCTAGTGCACTTTGCTGTATTTACTCTCTTCAAGTGGAGCCGGAAAGACATCATCACGAGATCGTGGTCACTTCCGATGTCTGCTCCTGGAAAAGTACGTGTCCTGCCAATGTTGATGCTTGATCTGAAGCGTTTCTTGACCATGATGTAGTCTATTTGGTTGTGATGCTCCCCGCCAGGACTGTGCCATGTCCATCGTCTGGAGTTTTTGTGGAGACCAAGCGTGTTTGCCAGTACCAGATTGTTGTATCTGGCAAACTCCAAGAGTCTCAGATCCCTGTCATTTGTCTCGTTGTTGCAGTGGGGTCCACATGTGTCTCCCCAGTTGCGGTGCGCATCTTGGCCAACCTTGGCATTCCAGTCGCCTTGCACTATGACTATGTCCTTCTTCGGCACTTGGTCAAGGACCGCCTGTAGATTTTCATAAAAATCCTCCACTTCGCTGTCGTCATAGTCTGATGTTGGGGCGTAGGCCTGGATGATGGTGATGTTGAAAGGGGCTGCTCTCAGGCGGATGGTAATGAGTCTACTGGAGACTGGGCGGCAACCCATGACAGTCGCTAGAATGTTCTTGTGGACCAAGAATCCAACGCCGTGTTCATGCCTGTCATCCCTACCGCTGAAATAGAGCTTGTGGCCTTTGTCGGTCGTTGTTTCACCTAGGCCTTTCCATCGCAGTTCGCTGATACCTAGAACGTTCCATCGATAGTGGTCCAACTCGTGGGCCAGTTCTTCTAATTTTCCTTCCGCAGTTAGGGTCCTGACGTTCCAGGTTCCTATGACGATGTTGTTTCTCGTGCGGATCTTGCTAAATTGTCCATCAGTAGCATACTTAACACCTCCGTCCTGGTGGCCAACGGAAGGCGCGGTCCTTGTGCCGGGTGACGGCCCGGGCGACGACCGATCCGGTATGGAATTAGTGGATTGTGTCATCATGTAGTGTGTCTTGGGCAAAAAAGACCTGGTGGTGCCCAATCCTCTCCAGGCTGTTGGCCACAGCCGAAATCCACGAATACAGTGTGGCTCGCCTTGGCCCCGAGCACATGGTCGTTGAACCTGTAGTAACGTGAGGTTCCTCCGCCCTGGCCGGTGACTTCTGTGTAGAAGACTTTCGCCCAGTGATGCCGTGCTAACATCACCCCTGTTAGTCGCCTCTTACGACACGCCGGGAAACGTTGGGTCTATTCTATTTAATGCCCGAACCCACAGAGCATAACTGCTGCTCACGTCTATATTTTCTTATTGGATCTACCGTCATAAAATATGTTCTTCAAAGGATGCCATCAAACAATACAGTAGATTCATGACCATGAGGTAAACTAAACTGTCCGCAAATGGGAATACCTACCCTAAAAAAACGCTTGACCCAACCAACATGAAACAGCATTGCGAATTCAGTAACTGCTTTGTCAACAGCAGTAAATTATCTTTCGAAACTGCTGCTCACGTCAATATTTTCTTATTGGATCTACCGTGGCTTACACCACATCAATCAAGACTGTGATCGGTTGATCTAAGCAAGAATTAATACTTTTTGAGGATAAAAACACATAGAAAAGTCTGCTGTTTTCTTATAGAAGAGTTATAAACACATACCTTTTCTTGTAGAAATCGCAGACTAAGCAATAGAAATTATGGCGAACGGTAGAATAAAAGACGCGTTCTGATAGGTTACAGAAACCCGTAACACTATAGCGCATCGCTGGTTGGATAATGGACATGATGCTTTCTGTCGTATAATTTTACACCCACGGTCGCAATGAAGCAAGTACCCGCGAAACTCGAAAGGCAAAAGCTGAAGGACTTGCTGCTATCTGTCAGATCGTTCCCTTCCTTGCAAATCTTTAAACGGACTTAATTCTTTAAAACTCTGAAACTATATGTTGTACAAACTTGAAATGTACACATAAGATGCGCCCGCGTTTGATGTTCATGTTGAACTAAAAAAGTCATTTTTGATAAAAGGTGGACTTGCTGCCTTCTGCCAATGCACTGCAGAAATGTTTTGCCCCAATGCTGAACAGCCGGTAACCCCAAACATTAATAGGCCTACTAAGGCGTTTCAAATCAATGACGATCTCGATATGGCGTGGGGATGCAATATTATTAATAGGCATGTTTTTTTCCTGGACTGACCTTGAGCGACCGCCTTAGCACAGTGTGATTGCTCTGGTGGTTCAATGGTGATTTAGGACCCTACCGCCTTCCTTGGGATGGTAATCCCCGTCTGCCAAATCGCCAAATGGAGGGTTGTAAACCACAGGCGCATTAGCCAAGAAGAATGGCTCCTCGGAAAGAATGTGTGGATCCCCGATAGCATAGGAATAGTTTCTTCTTCTTCTTCTGGTAGACTAACGTCCTATCCTGTCCCGTAACCCGGAGGTTGTAGGGGCATCACAGATGATCGTTTAACCAGCGTACTCCATCTTTCTCTGTCCTCAGCAGCCCTGATGGAAGCCATCAGGGCTGCTGAGGACAGAGAAAGATGGAGTACGCTCAGTGTCAAACCAGTCCATTCTCGAATGTTGTCCTCCCACCTCTTTTTCGGTCTCCCTCTTCTTCTACCTCCTTGCACTGTGCCTTGCAGAATGGTCTTTGCAAGGCCTGATGATCTGGTGACGTGGCCATACCATCGGAGTTTCCGTTTCTTCACCACTGTGAGCAGGTCATCGTGTTGTCCAATGGCTTGTGTGATGGTCTGTCGGACTTCGTCGTTGGTGATGTGCTGGGTATAGGAAATGCCCAGAAGTCTTCTGTAGCACCTCATTTCCATGCTTTGTATTCTTCGTTGTAGATCTGCTGTGAGGGTCCATGCTTCGCAAGCGTATAGGAAGATGGAGATGACAAGGGAGCGCAGCAGTCTTACTTTGGAATGTAGACTGATGTTCCTGTCTTTCCAAATGGGCTTCAACCTTGTGAGGGCAACAGTTGTTTGTGCGATCCTGGAGAGGACTTCCTGTCGGGACCCATTGTCTGACACAATGGCTCCCAAATATTTGAAGCTATGCACTGTGTTGAGGGATTGGCCTTGGACTTTGATGTCCGTGTTGATGCCATTGGTGTTGTTGGTCATCATTTAACGGGGATTAACGTCCCCGGACACGTAAGCATATAGGGGACTTAATAGGGGTAGCAGTAGTACGTATCCCTTATATATGTCACGTACTACTGCTACCCCTGTGCTATCGGGAATCCAGGGATAGCAGTGGTACGTGACATATATAAGGGATACGTACTACTGCTACCCATATGCTATCGGGGATCCACTAATTGTGGTTGAACTTCAGTATTCCTTCTTGAATAACGTTCTGCACCTCATGAACACTAAACACGGTAACAAACTTCATTTGGCCATAGACCACAACAAGCCGGACCGCTTTCTCTGCTACTTCCGTTCTCTGCACTCATCGCGCAACTATTTTTGCGCCTTGGCCAGTCGATTCTTCCGGCTCAGTACATCGCAGGGCTTTTCACATGGATAGTGTTTAGTGATCTATGATTTTGCTTAGTCGTGCAGTTTGTAATGTGTATCTTTTGTCTTGCATTATGCCTGGTGCAAGTTGTACCATTGTGGGTTGTGGGGGCATGAAACGGAAAGCACAAGGGGCTGTCGTTTTTCCCCATTCGCCAACCAAAGGACTCGAAGCGGGAGAGATAGCTTGTTCACGCTGTGAATTGTGCTGACAGCAATTCCAACACACTGCACATTAAAAGGCACACAATCTTAAAACAACAACAACAACAACAACAACAACAATGTGTAGTACTGGATGGATGAACCATTGGAAATGATATTTTTCAAATGCGGGCTTCAACACTTATTATTATTATTATTATTATTATTATTATTATTATTATTATTATTATTATTATTATTATTATTATTATTATTATTATTATTATTAATATTATTAATATTATTATTATTATTATTATTATTATTAGGAAGCCGAGGAGTGGCCACACTTTAGGCTGTGTTCATTGAAGGGCCACAAGACCACCCTTTTCAACATCAAAAACCCCTTTTGCAAATTCACAGTGAGTTAGTTAGTTAGTTACTCATGGCTTACAGGGTCCAGCGGACTTGATTGATTGATTGATTGTTGCTTTAGGTCCAGCGGACTCTTACGAGCCAAATCAGGACCTGACAACCCCCGATCCGTCCAGCGGACTGCAAAGAGCCGAATCAGGACCACAAAATCAAGACAACAACTTCGCTGAAAGAGAACTCACCCCTGATCCGCAAAAAAGATCTGACGAAACAACCCTAGTGATAACATTGAAGGCACTCCACCAGCCGGTCACTTTACAATACAGACATTCCACGCAGGGGACGCGGAGGCTATACTCTAATTTTTCGAAACACAGTTTACAAAAACAAAATAGAATACAAACATCATTATAAAACATCAACAAAACACCAATACATATAAAATGCCTACATTGCCAAATAATAACATCATAGGAAGCCTCAGTGGCCAACTGGCAGAAAGCGTCCCAAGCTGATCCAACAGACCTCACACACAAATGAATTTTGTCCCGGAAGAGTTCTCAAGACAAAAGGTTTGTGACTGGTCTAGCGTTGAAACGCGCGTGATAGTATGTGTGAGACGCGCACGATAGATCCGTTCGTTTAATTTTGCAAAGCATGCAATAATAGAGTGTATTTATCTTTGATTTGATTTTGCGTTGTTGTTAGAAGAAGCTTTGTATAACGTTGGTAATTTTAGTTGGTCGATATTATTTGAGAATTTTCTAAAGTTGGTTTTTGTTGTTGTATCAAATTTTATTCATCAGATTAACATAAGTTGTACTGATACAACTAAAGTTGGTTGTTTACCATTGATCGAAGCGTGTGGATAAATCTAGTGGGAACTACTTCCTAAATAAGGTTATATGACGTAAGACAGTGATGACGAAGTTTATTCTGATTGGTTATATTTGTGTCACGCTCGAACATTCGAACGTTCTCTCGAGTATAGAGAGACTATATATGTACCGCACTGTTTGAGTTAAAAGTTGAAAATTGTAGAGAGAGAAAGTGAAAAGCGATTGAGCGATTGGATGCAGTTGTTGATGTACGCTGAATAAAGTTGGAAAAATTCATACGACGACTCCTGCCTTGTTGCTGAGTGAACATGTTGCGTGGATAAACTAATCCGAGTTACACTTATCAGGAGGATTCAAGCATTGGGGCTGAATCAACTACTGATAAAACAAACAACACCAACAACGAGTGTAACAGTATAGTAGATTGATAGAACAGAGTAGGAATGAGAAAGAACAAAGGAGAAAGACAGCAACAGTGGGAATTTAAAGCACTAAATTTCCAGAAAGTGGGGATACTTTTTATACTAAAACCCACGGCACCCCCACGGGGGATTTCACAGTGAGTGTTGACCACACCAGAAAAAAGAAAGATTAGGCGAAAACAAATAAACTGTTTCAAAAGTACGGTTTTGGTATAGGTCTGTGATGAATGAATGAATGAATAAAAATTTAGTAAGCGCATAAACGTTTCCACACAAAAAATGACAACGATGATGATGACGACGACGACGATGATGATGATGATGATGATGACGATGATGATGATGATGATGATGTTGTTGAGGAGGATGATGATGATGATGATGATGATGATGATGATGATGATGATGATGATGATGATGATGATGATGTAAAAACCGAGCAGGGTGAAATAGCACCTATTGCACATGGCTACGATCGAAAGAAAGTATATTCTAGGCAGGCGCTGCGCAGCAGGCCAAAGTATGTCCCTTGTCCCTTGAAGGGACTAGATATATATATATATATATATATATATATATATATATATATATATATATATATATATATATATATATATATATATATATATATATATATATATATATATGAAGTAAGTTTCGTCTCCTCTAGGCGACGAATTAGGTCACGCTGTATTTGTTTCTAGGTCAACTGTCTTTTACGAACCGTTTGAGAATGTTTTCGAACCGTTTGTTGACGCCGGATAGTGTCCTCACTCGGTTTCATACAAATTAAAAATCCAAGAAGGCAAATAGAGAAAGTATACTGCGGTTCGCATCCGCGGCTAGCAGCGAGCCCAAAGTATACTTCGAAGGGATGGAGGGAATAATAATAATAATAATAATAATAATAATAATAATAATAATAACGGGGTTTTATATAGCGGGTACTCCAGACTACGACCAGACTCACCTCGCTTTAAATAGTCATTACATAAAAGTACATGCACTCGATCAAACATCGCTTTTGCTATGATACACCAAAAGACGGAACAGTAAAAGTAAGAACTATTTACAACTATGTACAAAAATGGCAAAAAAGACAAAAATAGAATAGCAAAAACTTATTCACAGCTATTTATATGCCCGGATAGACCCAGGAAAGGAAAACAGTATAAATATTTACAGCCGTGTACACACTTACGGATCAGACAGAAACAAAAGAGGAGAGAATGGCAGCGGGATATAAATCAGTCTGAATAACGCAGTTTAAAGAGGTGGGTTTTGAGGGCCTTTTTGAATGCCTGTGTTGATTGTATGTTGCGGATATGGGAGGGAAGAGAATTCCACTGCTTGGGTGCAGAGTAAGCGAATGCACGTTGGCCGTATGTCTTAGTGCGGGTGGCGGTAACCTTGAGTGTGCGAGTGTCAGCAGAAGAGCTTAAAGTGCGTGAAGGAGAGTAGACAGACAGTAGATCAGCAAGGTAGGAAGGACAAGAATCTGTGAAGATGCTGTGACAGAGAACAGAGAGTTTGTACTCTATGCGTGCTTGCACAGGAAGCCAGTGAAGGGAGTGTAGTAGAGGTGTGATGTCATCGCGTTTCTTTGCTCGAAATACTAGTCTAGCTGCTGAGTTCTGAACCTTTTGTAGTTTGTCAATGATGTGTTTTGGGGAGCCAGCGAGGAGAGAGTTGCAATAGTCAAGACGAGAAAGGACGAGAGCGCAGACTAGGGTTGTGGTGGCAGTGACTGTAAGATAGTGGCGAAAGGAGCTGATTTGGCGTATGGCCGTGTATGCAGAGCGACAGACGTTGGAGATGTGGTTGTTGAGGGACAGGTCGTCGGAGAGAATGTAGCCGAGATTTCTTGCTGAGGATGAGAACTGAATGTTTGTTGTCCCTACTGTGAGCGATATTGGGAGAGGCGAGAGTGAGGAGGAGGTGTTGTGCTTGTGAATGAGGAGGGCTTCGGTTTTATCGTCATTAAGCTTAAGCTTGTTGAGTGTCATCCATGACTTAATGTCTGTGATGCAGTTCTCCAAAGTCTGAACAGTGGAATTTATGAGAGAGGGGGCAGTGGATTTATAAAGTTGTGTGTCATCTGCAAATGACTGACTCTCAACAACTTGCTTTCTAAGCAGGAGAAGCAGTGGCTTGGTGTACAGAGTGAATAACACCGGCCCTAAAACGGAACCCTGAGGCACTCCGCAAACCACGTCTGCTATGCTGGAGAAACGGCCATCGAATACGCTCACTTGCTGCTAGCGGGAGTTTTGGCGATACTTTCTACCGATCGCAGCAATGTGTATTACCTGGAGAGAGAGAGAGAGAGAGAGAGAGAGAGAGAGAGAGAGAGAGAGAGAGAGAGAGAGAGAGAGAGAGAGAGAGAGATGCAACGTTGGAGATGGTGAGGCTGATGAGTCAGACCGAAGTGCGGTCGGTTAAAACTGATTTTGTCTACGGATGACCGAACACAACAAGGAAGACACAAGTTTACATGTTGTCACCCCTCATTTATGGATGTTACTTGGCGCCTTGACCTTGTGTGTGTGTGTGTGTGTGTGTGTGTGTGTGTGTGGGTGTGTTTGTGTGCGTTTGTGTGTGTGTGTGTGTGTATGGTTGTGTGATGGGTGTTTGCGTGTGTGTGTGTTTGTGAATAGTGTGTGCGTGTGTGTTTGTGTATGCTGAATTGCAATTGTGTGTACGGCTTTTTCATTATCTTATTTACAATGTATAAGTATTGTTTCATACTTTTTCACTTTCTTACCCTCGTGCGCGCGCGAGTATGTGTATGTGTTTGTGTATGCGTGTGTGCGATGTTGTTATTGTTGTTGTTGTTGTTGTTGTTGTTCTTCTTCTTCTTCTTCTTCTTCTTTTCTTCTTCTTCTTCTTCTTCTTCTTCTTCTTCTTCTGAGTATTCTGAGGTGGTAGAGGATGAGGAGGAGAAGAAAGAGGAGGAATTTGGAGAGACCTCGAATTAAAAAGGGGGTGCCCACCGAATATCAAAGATTCAAGGGCGGAAACTAGTTTTAATTTTGAGTTGCGTCTGGATGTTTAATTAGGCCTAAAGCTGCTGCGTCGTGCATTTTTGTTGTTGAAATTTTTTTTTTTCATTTTTAAACAAAGGTTATTAAAATTGACTATTTTGAAAAAAAAAGTAGGCAAGTGTGCGCATAGTATAAATTATCTAGGCTAATTTTGCATGTAATGAAATCACAACGTTAGTAGAGCGCTCACTTTGAACTTAGTCATTTGAAGTCAGGCGAAATAACAGCGTATTAGTTTCAATACGAGCGAAATAACACCGTGTTAATGTCAACAAAGAATACCCTTGCAATTTCAGTACGGCAACTGAAGGACATTCGACACTGCAATACAAAGAACAAAAACGACACAATGTCCTGGTAATGTTATTACAGAGGAAATACTATCCTTAAGCATACCCAAAAAAAATCACGGGCATACACAATAGCACCAAGGGCATTCTGTACAGCACGGTACAATTGTACTGCCACGAAGCCGATAGTTTAGCGCAGGGACAGTCAACAGAGAATGGTATCGGCGTACAGACCTGCGATAACGGATGAGATGAGTTAAGCGTTCACTGTTGTTTGTAGATTATAGTCACACGACACTTTCGCATATAGGTGACTACTGGACCGATTTATACTGACACCAGCGGGCCAGTTGTTGGTAAAGGGGAAAATAATATGATCACACGTTGACCAATCCGGGATTCGAACCAGCGACCTTTCGGTTACTAGCAAGACGCTCTTACCAACTGAGCTACCCGGCCCCACTAAGCGTTCACTTCGGTGAATAGACGTTAAATGAAAACAAACAGCCCAAAACAACAACCAGAGTTCCAGGACCTGAATTTCTCTGCCTGTAGTGTTGCCCTGTGCACTTCCGCTAAGTTACAGTAGCGTAGTCTGTGTAGGCTTATTACTGGTGCTTGCATTTGTTCACGACATTTTGCCCATACTTCAGTCGGAAGCGTAGGGGCAAATACTACCCGATTACGAACTTAAATAGGTTATACATCCCTTACGAAGTAAAGTCAAGGCAAGTTAGTTAGTTAGTTATTCATTGCTTACAGGGTCCAACGGACTGCTAAGAGCCGAATCAGGACCACAAAATCAACACCACAACTTCGCTGAAAGAGGACTCACCCCTGATCTGCATAAAAGATCTGCCGAAACAACCCCAGTGGTAACACTGAAGGCACTCCACTAGCCGGCCACTTTACAATAAAGACATCCCACGCAAGGGGACGCTGAGGTTATACTTTAATTTATCGAACCCCCGATTAAGGCAAGTCAAGTCAAGTCAACAAATATTTATTACCCAGGATGGAGAATTAAATACAGCACATAGTGTCTTAGCAAAACAATTTAAAGTAAACACAAACATAACAGCAAAAACAACATGATTACAGATAACTGTAACCTTGGAAAGTTGGTCACAAAAGTGTTGAGCTAAGAATATTGTACTTAATTAAGTTACTACGAGCGAGGGAAAATGGTACTGTTTACTTGGTATAATGCTGAAGGCTTCGGTGAGGCCTGGGGCAATGTAGATGGGTTTACCAGCAGCTGACGTATATTACAGAATGTGAGTAGTTGTAATAATAATAATAATAATAATAATAATAATAATAATAATAATAATAATAATAATAATTATTATTATTATTATTATTATTATTATTATTATTATTATTATTATTATTATTATTTAGTTTTAAATTATTAGTAGTATTAATATTATAATTATAATTACAATTATTAATATTAATATTATTATAATTATAATAATAATAATAATAATTATTATTATTATTATTATGATGATGATGATGATGATGATGATGATGATGATGATGATGATGATGATGATGATGATGATGATAAGGCGCCTACTTTTCAGATCCAGGCGCATAGAATGGATGGGGGATGAGACACACAAACACACACACACACACACACACACACACACACACTAGTTCAGTTTTAGTACAATAGGGCTTAATATGCCATATAATTATTTATGTCTTTTGGATAGGAAGTGAGAAAATAAGTGTACTATGAAATGTCTTCACAGCAAAAAAATAAAAGGAAAGGAGGTATAAAGATAAGTTGTTAAAAGGCGAGAAAAGGAGTGGAGTTGTCCACTGTTGAAACACAAGAAGTACGCGGAGCGATGAAGCTATGAGGTGAGCGCACGAGTGACCCACAGTCACATGTTAATTAGGGTCGAAACCGAAACGACGATGATGTAAATCGTGAAGGCTTTAAGCGGGTAGATCGTCAGTGGAACGTCTGCTTGCATAAAACTCACTATTTTAAGATCACTCGCTCGGAGACTGCCGAGAGGCAAATGGTAAAGCCCCAGGGCCAGTAGGCCAGTCTGCATCCATAATACCCACAAATAATATGAATGTTCAGACGCTCGGAGGCTGTCGAACGTCTTAAAATATGGCACGCCGGCTCCGGTTTTAACTTCTTTTTTCCGAAACCTGCGGCAGACAAGTATGTTAATACGGTAGATCACAACCCCAGCGAGACTGAGTACTGTTACTAACTGAATAATACCGTACCATAGCTCTTTTATCTTTCTTCAAGGCTTAATGCTACAAATTATTCCTCTCTTTTCTCCTTTGTCCAATGTTGCATTGCTCCACAGTGAATTTTTGCAGTAGGGTCTGCTGTTTATGGGCCCTTGGACAACGCTAACAATGCTAATCATGAGGGAGTGCCATGGACATAAAACCATTCCACCAAACGCATTAAGTCCCGTCCTAACGCTTCTACCTTCCTTTCCCTCAATTGCAGTTGCTCAGTTGTTAGGGGATGCGCGTAAAGTAATAAGTTGGCACCTTGGCTTATCATGAAATTAGATCCTGTTTCAGCCTTGAGCAGATCATGCGCTATACTAGAACACTAGTAATAAATCACCACCAACACAGCAGATTAGTACTATGTTAGGTCAGTCGGACTATGCGCCCAGAAGCTGAAAGTACCGGCGACTTGGGCTGGAAAAGCGTTCAATCAGAACGACGAAGTAAACAATAAACAAATAAATTCATAAATAAATAAACTACTACTACTACTACTACTACTACTACTACTACTACTACTACTACTACTACTACTACTACTACTACTACTACTACTACTACTGTAACAATTTCTTGCTTTTAGGGTCAAAGGAATGTAATGCGCTCCTACTTACAAATTCATTAATTTTGAAATTTATTGTTGAAATTTTTTTTAAGCAAGTATGATTACGTGTGAGAGAAATACACCATGGATCTTTAAATGGAAGATAACTATCATGCTATAGGAGTCGTCTACAACGATAGTATCCAACAGGCTCTGTGGGTTCGGGCAAATAGAATAGACCCAACGTTTCCCGGCGTGTCGTAAGAGGCGACTAACAGGGGTGATGTTAGCACGGCATCACTGGGCGAAAGTCTTCTACACAGAAGTCACCGGCCAGGGCGGAGGAACCTCACGTTACTACAGGTTCAACGACCACGTGCTCAGGGCCAAGGCGAGCCACACTGTATTCGTGGATTTCGGCTGTGGCCAACAGCCTGGAGAGGATTGGGCCCCGCCAGGTCTTTTTTGCCCAAGACACACTACATGATGACACAATCCACTAATTCCATACCGGATCGGTCGTCGCCCGGGCCGTCACCCGGCACAAGGACCGCGCCTTCCGTTGGCCACCAGGACGGAGGTGTTAAGTATGCTACTGATGGACAATATAGCAAGATCCGCACGAGAAACAACATCGTCATAGGAACCTGGAACGTCAGGACCCTAACTGCGGAAGGAAAATTAGAAGAACTGGCCCACGAGCTGGACCACTATCGATGGAACGTTCTAGGTATCAGCGAACTGCGCTGGAAAGGCCTAGGTGAAACAACGACTGACAAAGGCCACAAGCTCTATTTCAGCGGTAGAGATGACAGGCACGAACACGGCGTTGGATTCTTGGTCCACAAGAACATTCTAGCCACTGTCATGGGTTGCCGCCCAGTCTCCAGTAGACTCATTACCATCCGTCTGAGAGCAACCCCTTTCAACATTACCATCATCCAGGCCTATGCCCCAACATCAGACTATGAAGACAGCGAAGTGGAGGATTTTTATGAAAATATACAGGCGGTCCTTGACCAAGTGCCGAAGAAGGACATAGTCATAGTGCAAGGCGACTGGAATGCCAAGGTTGGCCAAGATGCGCACCGCAACTGGGGAGACACATGCGGACCCCACTGCAACAACGAGTCAAATGACAGGGGTCTGAGGCTATTGGAGTTTGCCAGATACAACAATCTGGTACTGGCAAACACGCTTGGTCTCCACAAAAAATCCAGACGATGGACATGGCACAGTCCCGGCGGGGAACATCACAACCAGATCGACTACATCATGGTCAAGAAACGCTTCAGATCAAGCATCAACATTGGCAGGACACGCACTTTTCCAGGAGCAGACATTGGAAGTGACCACGATCTCGTGATGATGTCTTTCCGGCTCCATTTGAAGAGAGTAAATACAGCAAAGTGCACTAGGCTGAAGTTCGACCTGGACAAACTGCAAGACCCGGAGGTGGCAAAAATATTTCAGGCCACAATTGGAGGGAAATTTGCACCACTGCTTATTTTGGGGGCAGGCGAAGTAGATGTCAACACCATGACCAATACCTTCAACTCAGCTGTAACAGATGCCGCCACTGAGATCCTTGGCAAGCACCGACCAAAGAAGAAGCCGTGGATCACACCTGAACTTTTGGATCTGTGTGATAAACGAAGAGAGTTAAAAAAGAAAAAGAACACCTCACAGGGAGCTGATGTCTACCGAAAAATCAACAATGACATCCGAAAAGGCATGCGCACAGCAAAGGAGAACTGGATAGAAGATCAATGCCAGGAAATAGAGAACAATCTGAACAAGAACAACAGCAAGAAGGCCTACCAGACTGTGAAGCGGCTGACAAGTGTTAAACAGCCCAAAGTCTCCACTATCCAAAGCAAGTCTGGCATTTGCCTTACAGAAGAACAAGAAGTCTTGGACAGATGGACAGAGTACTGCTCTGACCTTTACAACCATACACCAAATGGAGACCCATCAGTTCTAGCATGTCCCGAGAGCAGAGAAGAAGAAGAAATCCTCCCAATTCTCCGGGAAGAAGTTGAGGCAGCAGTGCAATCGCTGAAGAAAGGGAAGTCAGCGGGAGTGGACAACATACCAGCGGAACTGCTACAAGCAGGAGGAGAAGCGATGACTGATGCTCTCACCATTATCTGTAACAAGATCTGGCAGAGTGGGGAATGGCCTACACCATGGACCCAGTCGCTTGTCATCACTCTTCCCAAAAAAGGTAACCTTCAGGAGTGTGAAAATTACCGCACCATCAGCCTCATCAGCCATCCCAGCAAGGTCCTCCTGAAAATAATACTCAACAGGTTGAAACCACAAGCTGAACAAATCATAGCTGAAGAACAAGCAGGATTCATGGCAGGGCGAAGTACCACTGAACAGATTTTCAACCTCAGAATAATCTGTGAGAAATACCTACAGCACCAACAACATCTATATCATGTGTTCATAGACTTCAAGAAGGCATTTGACCGAGTCTGGCATGCAGCTCTATGGGCAACCATGAAAGTGTACAACATCAGCCCTAAAATTATAGAAGTCATCAAAAGCCTGTATGACAAGGCTACCAGTGCAGTCCTCCATAACAGCGTCATCGGGAACTGGTTCAGAACAACAATCGGTGTGCGTCAAGGATGCCTACTCTCTCCAACACTCTTCAACATCTTCCTAGAGCGCATCATGTCAGATGCTCTTGCAGATCACGAAGGCACAGTCAGCATAGGGGGCAGAGCAATCTCCAATCTTCGTTTTGCGGATGATATTGATGGATTGGCTGGAGAGGAACAAGAACTTGAACAGCTTGTACAGAGGCTTGACACCACCTCCAGAGCTTATGGAATGGAAATAAGTGCAGAGAAGACCAAAATGATGACCAACAACACCAATGGCATCAACAAGGACATCAAAGTACAAGGCCAATCCCTCAACACAGTGCACAGCTTCAAATATTTAGGAGCCATTGTGTCAGACAATGGGTCTCGACAGGAAGTCCTCTCCAGGATCGCACAAACAACTGCTGCCCTGACAAGGTTGAAGCCCATTTGGAAAGACAGAACCATCAGTCTACATTCCAAAGTAAGACTGCTGCGATCTCTGGTCATCTCCATCTTCCTATATGCTTGCGAAGCATGGACCCTCACAGCAGATCTCCAACGAAGAATACAAAGCATGGAGATGAGGTGCTACAGAAGACTTCTGTGCATTTCCTATACCCAACACATCACCAACGTTGAAGTCCGACAGACCATCACACAAGCCATTGGACAACACGATGACCTGCTCACAGTGGTGAAGAAACGGAAACTCCGATGGTATGGCCACGTCACCAGATCATCAGGCCTTGCAAAGACCATTCTGCAAGGCACAGTGCAAGGAGGTAGAAGAAGGGGGAGACCGAAAAAGAGGTGGGAGGACAACATTCGAGAATGGACTGGTTTGACACTGAGCGAAGCCATGAGGGCTGCTGAGGACAGAGAAAGATGGAGTATGCTGGTTAAGCGATCATCTGTGGTGCCCCTACGACCTTCGGGTTATGGGACAGGATAGGATAGGATAGGATCCAACAGGTTACGATAAACCAACCTAAGCAGGCAAGAGGTTTTTCATGTCGAATTGTTTTCCCATGGTGTTATGTAGGACGATTAGAAGCTGATGACCCAGCATCCAAACAATCTAAGCTGATGACTAGAAGCAAGTATTCAAATAATCTAAATTGATGACTAGAAGAAAGCATTCAAACAACCTTAGCTGTTGTCTAGAAAAAAAAGCGTTCAAACAATCTAAGCTGATGCAAGTATTCAAATAATCTAAGCTGTTGACTAGGAGCAAACATACAATTTAAGCTGATGACTGGAAGCGCAAACAATTTAAGGTGATGGCTAGAACTGTAAGCAAGTATTCAGACAATCAAACTTCTTAGAAACATTGCTTTAAGTTAAAAGTTATGGCCTAATTGTTAATGGTTAATACTATAACAATTTGGGTCTCGAATGTCAGCGAGCTAACAGTCGACGTCTATTGTATGCGATAGAATAAATTATCACAATGACGCATGTTTTTTGACCAGCAAAAAAAGAATGACTACTTGTTAGCCCCACTTCAGTGCCAAAAGTTCACTGCTTTACAGTATGAGGGTCACCTGTTTTTGTTGTTGCATGCACAATGGAAGTGATTACATTTATTTATTTTTAAATAACGGTTATGAGCGTGACGGGGGTTCGTTTATGGGGGTCAGCCCGATGTTCCGGCAGGTCTACGTTTCCTCCATTCTAGGTTTGTTATCACAGGTTGGTTAGTTAGTTAGTTAGTTAATTAATTTTTTAGTTAGTTCCTATCCTATCATATCCCGTAACTCGAAAGTCGTTGGGGCACCACAGATGATCGTTTAACCAGCGTACTCCATCTTTCTCTGTCCTCAGCAACCCTCATGGCTTCCCTCAGTGTCAAGCCAGTCAATTCTCGAATGTTGTCCTCCCACCTCTTTTTCTGCCCCATCTTCTTCTTCCTCCTTGCACCGTGCCTTGCAGGATGGTCTTTGCAAGACTTGATGCTCTGGTGACGTGGCCATACCAACAGTTTCCGTTTCTTCACCACTGAGAGCATGTCATCGTGTTGTCCAATGACTTGTGTGGTGGTCTGTCGGACTTCGACATTGGTGATTGCTGGGTATAGGAAATGCCCAGACGTCTTCTGTAGCACCTCATCTCCATGCCGGTTAGTTAATCATTGTTTAAAAAGTCCAGCGGAGTGGCCTCGTGGCGCAGTGGATACGTCTCCGGTTTCCTATGCTTAAGGTCGCGGGTTCGACTTCCGCAAGGGGCGAACTTATGTGACTTGGGTGCGAGATTATTGAGGTCACCGAGGGTTTTCTCCGGGTACTCAGGTTTCCTCCCTCCCTTCAATAATGGTATGGGATGCAGTCAGTCCAAAATATCACAATTAAAAATTCCATTTCCTTTCTGTCTTCTAAATACCACATGTTTGAGTGGTAAATGTGTGTTTGTTGTGTAGGTAGGAGTGTTTGTAACTTGTGAGCGTGCATATTGTTTACAGATCGCCGCGCTTTGAGTCTGATTTAGGAATAAGGCGCGTATAGCATCCATAGCAATAATAATAATAATAATAATTGTTATTGTTATTATAATAATAATAATAATAATAATAATAATAATAATAATAATAATAATTATTATTATTATTATTATTATTATTATTATTTTATTATTATTATCATAATTATTATTATTATTATTATTATTATTATTATTTTTATTATTATTAGTATTATTATTTTATTATTATTATTATTATTATTATTATTATTATTATTATTATTATTATTATTATTATTATTATTATTATTATTATTATTATTACTATTAGTGCAAGGTGCCGAATCAGGACCTGATCCCAAGTCTGTGTTCCTCCTACAAGTCTATTTTCTCTTAAGGCTTTTGAGGTCTGTGCCACGCCTCCTCCCCTTCCCACAACCTCTTGCACACATAATGATGTGGGAACATTGTAAGATTTGATGGTAACACAAAATGTGGAGGGAAATTTAAATGCTACTTCTTATATCGGTTGCAGTGTGGCCCTTGACCACAGGGGATTTGTAAACAAGAAGACGCGACATGTAAATGCTACTTCTTATATCGGTTGCAGTGTGGCCCTTGACCACAGGGGTTTTGTAAACAAGAAGGCGCGACATGCAAATGCTACTTCTTATATCGGCTGCAGTGTGGGCCTTGACCACAGGGGTTTTGTAAACAAGAAGACGCGACAACAAGAACTAAAAGAGGTAAAATCTACCCCAGTCCCAGCTTCTCTATGCAAGAGTAATTGGGGTGGCCTCGTGGCGCAGTGGATAAGTCGCCGGTTTCCTATGCCGAAGGTCGCGGGTTCGATTCCCGCAAGGGGCGAACGTATGTGACTCCCTCCCTCCCTCCCTTCAATAATGGTACAGGACGCAGTCAATATAAAAATTTCAAAAATAAAAATTCGATTTTCTTGCCGTCTTCTAATAGCGATCTCTCTGCCTTTACACCACCTGTTTGAATGATGGATGTGTATTTGGTGTGTGTAGGGGTGGATGAGACAGGTGAGCGTGTATGTTGGTATAGATCGCCGCGCTTTGAGCCTGATTGATTTGGGGAAGGGCGCGTATATAGAATCCTGTATTATTATTATTATTATTATTAAGTATTTCGCTATAAGCTCAACAACCTAAGATTGTCTTTTAAGTATTTTGGTTTTGTTTTTGTTTTTGTCGTTGACTTAATAATTTTGTTTTACAATAATTCCAATCATGACCATTTGACGCAGAGTAACCAGGTTGATGAAATCTCCTTGACAGAGACCGGAACAGAAAGTGAGACAGCGTGTTCCTCGCACTGGAGATGCCTACCAACAGCAGTGCAATGGTGGACAGGCGAGGAGGGCCCCTGGTGGTCAAGGCGTCATTGACCACCTTGCTTACACTGCTTACTATACATATCAGCTTGTTGGACAGTCGCGCCAATCTGGCCTATGTTGCCGTACTCAGCACATGAGTTATCATCATCGTCGTCGTCGCCATCATCATCATCCTCAACATCATCGTCGTCATCGTCGTTTACACCATCATCATCATCATCAGCAGCAGCAGCAGCAGAAACGTCGTTGTTATCATCATCATCATCATCTACTTCTTCTTCTTCTTCTTCTTCTTCTTCATCATATCAGCATCATCGTCGTCTTCTTCTTCTTCTTCTTCTTTTTCGTCGTAGTCATCATCCTAATCATCGTTTCTTAAAATCCAAAACCACTGTTTGGAATGATAGGTGGTGTTTGTACATGTATACAAATAATGTATGTAGTTACTATTTATTTGATGCTTATTTGATTTATTTTGTGGCTGGGAAGGGACAACAGGAAACTAAAAGTCGCTTACAATACAATACAAGATTATTGCTTTAGGTCTAAAAGTCGCTTAAACATTGTTATCACACGTTTCCAAAACAAGCTTAGGAAGCAGACGGTAGCAAAAGAGCATAGTGTAAATTGGCAACAGTTGTTAGCTTCAACATTCCGGAAAGACCCCTGCTTAAAATGTTTGTCCACTCCAAACCGGACAGTCTTGGATGGAGGGTAGACACACCACACAAAAATAAGCCTATCAGGTTTCTTTTGACACCCATCAACCTTTTGTAGTGTAGTAAAACCGTGTTTTACGTCCTAACACAGGACGTGTTGTAAATAGGACGATATCCACATTGTCTACAAAATGGTGTTGGTAATAGTGAGATTTGCTTGTGCACTTCTTCTGAAATGCGGCTCTCGAAGCCACAATTGTTTCACGCTACTTTTGTAATTGGCATGACTTAAAACCACCAAGGTCAACAAGCCCAACAATACCCAAACAGGTTAAAACTGGAACTGTTTTATTCAGCATCTGAGAGGAGAAACGCATGTACCCATATTCGGTCCCACACCCTTAGCGATCCAAAACTGCAGTAAAGGTCCTAGTTTAGCTCCCTTGAGTGAACACTATACCCTTGCTTTGAGGCAATGCCTGTTTACTCGGACTTCGAATGAGGAAATACACAAAACCTATCGGTTCGACGATTGCGGTTGCTCAACGGAAGAAGAAGAAGAAGATTCCAGAAGATTCAATATTGTTTTAAGGATATTGAGCAAAGGGGGCGTTGAAAGGGAAGGGGGGAGAGGGAAGGAGAAGGAGAGGAGGGGGGGGAGTGAGAGTAAGGAGAAATAAAACAAAGGTCTAATCTGTGGATGCACGCACTCCACTGACTTTAAATATCCTGACGCTCATGTCCTAGACGGGTGAATGCCAGCTGCACACATACACTCAGCAGCTTGTACTAAGTCCTCTCACTCCCATCCCCAGCATTGGGTTCAGTGGTCTGGTCGTCCAACGAAGCGTCTAAGGCAGTAAGTGGTCGTCTCGGGCGGCTTACGTTTAGAGCTTGTTTTGGCCAGCGCATTGAGCAGCTCTTGAGCTGGAAAAGCGCTATATAAGAACGCTTTAATAAAATTAGAGTCGGGTATAAGGATGAATTTCGTTTTATTGCCTTACTGACAGAATCTCATCAAGCCATACTTATTCCCTTAATTCCCAGGCCGCCTTTTCTTGTTTTTCTGTATCCAATGTTAGTGTATCCAGTGTCAATGCACTCCAACAGTGTAGTCTTTCTTCCTTCCCATTCACAGGTTTTCAAATGTAGTGGCCACGTGGTCTTAGGCGGGGCTAACTTGCTTTGTACACAAGCTAGAAATCAATCGATCCCACCCCTGGGCGTTATTTTTCTCCGAATATTATTTACTTTCGGGCAACGTCTCCGGGGTTTTCTCCTGGTAGTCCGGTGTGTTCACCCAGCAAAAAAAACCACAACTAATATTAGGTTTGGGTGCGCCAGTGGCAGCGAATACGCCTTCCCCAGGGTAGGCGGCCCAGAATTTCCATATAAAAAGGAACAATAAGGTGTCAAAAGTCAAAGTCAAAATAACAAATATATCCAATTCTCTGCTCCATTGCTTCGAGCACATGTTGACGCCATGTTTTGGTAGTGAGAGCCAGTGACTTTGGGGCAGGGCTAGTTTCGCACAAGTAGGCCTACTCTTTGCGCGGGTGGGTTGTATGCGCACATGCGTGCGGATGTGAAAGTAACACGAGGTGCAATGGAGATTTGTGCAAGATGGTTAGAATTTTAGCAATGTGTGTGTGTGTGTGTGTGTGTGTGTGTGTGTGTGTGTGTGTGTGTGTGTGTGGGTGTGTGTTTGTGAGTGCGTTTGACAGGCAACTACTGTATATATTGGTTCTTTTGTACAGTTCATCGGTTATATGATTTTAATCTTCTTATTCTTTTATTGCGATTTGCTGTCAACTTGTTCACTACGTTTTATGTGTGCTTTTGTGTGTGGTGCTGCATGCAACATTGACCAAGTGCATTCCTTGTGTATTATTCACTTGGCAATACTAATATTTTGTATCTTGGAGCCATGTTGTAATTTTCAATTTCTCGGTTGTTTTTGTCTTCAAAACCTCGTCAACTTTCTTTTCTTCTGTTAGGCTAAAGAAGGCTGTACAAGGCAGCACACATTTTGGCCCAAATTAAAGGGATTGCTCTTTTAGTGCACTTTCAAACTCAAAGAGCTTCTCACGGCGCTGGCCACTGCTATCCAGCATAAACTAAATAGTTTGCTCAAGTCTGGAATCGAACCCACGTCGTCTAAGACACATGTAACTTCGGAGCGAACCCTGCCGCCTACCAATAATTGTAAATATTTTAGAATCTGAGTCCTGTCAAAATATCTGGTTACGTTTCAAGTTTAACACTAAGCTCGCTCTAGCGTTGGCTACCGGAAACCTGGGCTGACATTGTAGCGTCGTTGTCAATTTGCTAGTTTCCACTGTTGAAGGCTTTAAGCTGGATCGACGACCGTAGCCATGAGGCTAATTTTCACGTCAAGGAGGTTGTTTTCTTATCTTAGTATCCGTCCCCGCCCCCTCTCCCCCGGCACACCCTCTCTCTCTCTCTCTCTCTCTCTCTCTCTCTCTCTCTCTCTCTTGATTGTATAAATGTATTATGCTTGAGTGCGTGCCTGAAACAAGGACTAATTGTAAGAATAAGCTGTAAGCTTAAAATTATTTCCCTGTAACATGTTGTAATTGAAATAAACGTTTAAAGTCTAAACGTTTAAAGTCTCTCTCTCTCTCTCTCTCTCTCTCTCTCTCTCTCTCTCTCTCTCTCTCTCTCTCTCTCTCACTCTCTCTCTCTCTCTCTCTCTCTTTCTCTCTTAACAATGGTTTTGGGTTCAGTCCAACTACATGTCAAACAAATCAAAATCAATTCAACAACATTTATTTTTTTCTATTTTTGGATGACGTCTTTGAGTGAAACATTTGGTCTGGACTTAAATTGGGCCGTTACTCCAACCTCTACAAACAGCTCGCAGTATCTGATGAACCGTCCAGGGAGAGGGACAGGTATTACGAACAGATACAATTACACTGTCAGTCAGATGGAAAGCAAATAAATCGTGTGAGGGAAAAGTGTATAGAGAGATAAGATTAATATGTAAGCCTATAACGGCACATAATTATGCACAGAAGTGTGACCACATAAAGCTGAACAGATTTGTGAGTGTGACAAAGAGAATAAGAATAGTTTTGGTCTTTCGAATGTTTAAGCCTACTGCGGTTTTTGATCTCCTTCATTTTCATTTTAATCTCATCTTCTCTGTGTGTGTGCATTTTGTTTTTAAATATAAAATTGTGTTTTTAATTTCGAGGTAAAAAATACGCGTCACCCGAAACAATATTTGAGTTTGGAATAATTAGAGATGTTCCACAGGCGACCAATTTGTGTCCATCTTGTATCACATAGTAATGTTACCGGTCTAATCTGCATTTGAATTGTTTTGTGTCGTCCTGATTCAGCTCTTAACAGTCCGCTGGACCCTATACACAGTGTTAATCTATCTATCTATCTATCTATCTATCTATCTATCTATCTATCTATCTATCTATCTATCTATCTATCTATCTATCTATCTATCTATCTATCTATCTATCTATCTATCTATCTATCTATCTATCTATCTATCTATCTATCTATCTATCTATCTATCTATCTATCTATCTATCTATCTATCTATCTATCTATCTATCTATCTATCTATCTATCTATCTATCTATCTATCTATCTATCTATCTATCTATCTATCTATCTATCTATCTATCTATCTATCTATCTATCTATCTATCTATCTATCTATCTATCTATCTATCTATCTATCTATCTATCTATCTATCTATCTATCTATCTATCTATCTATCTATCTATCTATCTATCTATCTATCTATCTATCTATCTATCTATCTATCTATCTATCTATCTATCTATCTATCTATCTATCTATCTATCTATCTATCTATCTATCTATCTATCTATCTATCTATCTATCTATCTATCTATCTATCTATCTATCTATCTATCTATCTATCTATCTATCTATCTATCTATCTATCTATCACAGGCAGATAATGAAAAAATGGGGATAATTTAAAGGAACGTCGTGTTGGATAACTTGTTATCGTTGTGAAGACAGATATTTTCACGTAACCTAGACACATCGAGTGAGACAGATATCTTGACGTAACCTAGACACATGAAGACAGATATCTTCACGTAACCTAGACACATCAAGTGAGACAGATATCTTCACGTAACCTAGACTCATGAAGACAGATATCTTCACGAACCTAGACACATCGAGTGAGACAGATCAACAAAACAAACAAGCTAGCGTATAAATAGATCTTTACAGACATCGGAAAGAAACTTGTTTCTTCAATTCTGTATGACTGTGTTTCTTCAATTCAGTTCTTATTATTATGTTTTAATCTTTATGGTGTAAATTTACCAGTCCCTCATTTCCTGTATATTGCGTTCCTGCCAGCTCGACTTTTTTATTGCCTGAATTTGTTTTTTCTGTATTGAATTTGTTTACATTTTTGTATAATTTGTGTAGGCGTTTCTGATGTTTCTGGGTGCTGTGTATGTGTCTCAGCTCTGTTGAAGAGTGAGCAGCCAGTTAATCCACATTTTTCCGCGTTGTACAAAATACATCTAATGAATTAATTTTAAAAAAATACAAAAAAATAATTAATTAATTATTATTATTATTATTATAGTTGAACAGGGTTTTATTATTATTATAGGGAGGCACTGTGGTCTAATGGTAGTGCTTCGGTTTGGGGTTCTGAAGGTCCCGGGTTCGAGCCCTGGCCGGGCCATTGTGTTGTGTCCCTGGGAAAGACACTTTACTCCTGTTTTCCTACTCCTTCGGATGAGAGTATAAACCGAGGTCTAGTCTGTGTGTCGCATACATTCCATCATAACGGACTTTAAAGATCCTGACGCTCATGTCCTAGACGGGTGAGTGCCGGTAACAAGAACACACCCAGCATGCACTTGGTCCTTCTCCCCCATCCCTGGCTGCCCAGGATTGTGCTCAGTTGTCCGGGCGTCAGACCATGCGCCAAAGGCTGCGGGTGGGCGTCTCGGACGGTTTGAGTTAGATCCTGTATCGGCCAGCGCCTTGATCCTTAGGCTAAGGCGCCTTATAAATGACGAACATTATTATTATATATATATATATATATATATATATATATATATATATATATATATATATATATATATATATATATATATATATATTTATATATATATATATATATATATATATATATATATATATATATATAATTTTTTTAGATATAGATAGTTAGAAAGACATTTGTAACAGCAACCTTAGCTTTTCAAATGGAAACGAAATAGCTTCACTGCATGCAAGTAAACCCATTTGAAGATCTGACAGGCCCCAACGAACAATTTGACACATTGGCGTCCGAAGTGCATAGAGAGAAACAGTTCAATGGAGGCAGGGGGTATACACGCATAATAACCGCAGTAGAGGTCTTCAAAGCGAACCCATCGGTGTATCAGGCACTGCGTATATTGGGACATAACAGCCTGCCAAACAAGTTTCAGATATCCGAACTGAAAAGCACAGACGTTGAGAAGACTTGGGGGTGGGAGATAGAAGAGAGAGAGAGAGAGAGAGAGAGAGAGAGAGAGAGAGAGAGAGAGAGAGAGAGAGAGAGAGAGAGAGAGAGAGAGAGAGACAGAGAGACAGAGAGACAGAGAGAGAGAGAGACAGAGAGACAGAGAGACAGAGAGACAGAGACAGAGAGACAGAGAGACAGAGAGACAGAGAGACAGAGAGAGAGAGAGAGAACACAACACGATCACATCGCAATGACAACGAAAACATTTTTAACAGCATTAAAAACACTTTCTTTCAATGTTTTGACAAAAATACAATTTTATTGGTAACAATTTATTGTTTCCCCCAGCATAATTTAATAGTCGAGATTACAAAATAAAATAACAGAATAACATTGCCATTTGCAGATACATACAGGTAATTCATTTGTAGTTTATTTCAAATTAAAATCCTTTTTTTTTTTAAAAAACCTCAATATTATACCAGCAGTTTGTAGTAAACAGAATGATCTCACAATTGATAATGTGGAGTACTGTTACACAAAAAGAAAGTAGCATTCAAATGGCCAATCTTATTTATAGACTTTTGCTAAATATTTCATAAGGAATAGTGGACAAAGATATGCATTTGACTTTGAACTGACTGATAGATTATATACTGTCTTTTGTCAGCGTCAACACTTTTGACAATCGCGCTATACAAAAGCCTTTTATGAGTTACAATTTTTATTATTATTATTATTATTATTATTATTATTATTATTATTATTATTATTATTATTATTATTATTATTATCATAATCTTTAATAATCCATAAAATGTAATTTCCATTTTATGGATTATTAAAGATTATGACTTATTATTATTATTATTATTATTTTTATTATCGATAACAACGGTGTAAAAAATGTAACTATTAACTAATTAATGAATAAAACTGCTCATTTAAATAAATTAACAAATAAATTAATAATAATAATAATAATAATAATAATAATAATAATAATAATAATAATAATAATAATAATAATAATAATAATAATACAGTAAAATTTAAAAAAAAAATTAAAAAGAACACACGCACGCACACCCAGTTGCTTATTATTAGTAGTAGTAATATTAGTAGTAGTAGCAGTAGTAGTAGTAGTAGTAGTAGTAGTAGTAGTAGTAGTAGTAGTAGTAGTAGTAGTAGTAGTAGTAGTAGTAGTAGTGCAGTCTTTGGCAAAGCAGACAAATGGAAAATATCACGAACTGCAATATATATATAGAGAACCAGGCATAATCATTCATCTTTAGGCCCAAATCTTCTCCTGGAAGATCGGACCAATGTTGGCGTATCCACATCACCATAATGCTATCACAAAACTGGACTTTGAAAGATCATCAGTGGTTGAAATGGTAAAACAAAAAGTAAAAATAATTGCCCATGTTAAAGAGCTTCTCAAGGTTGTGACGACAATCAGGACTAAATTCCCCTTGACGCCAAATGAATCTACCACGCGCTCTGTCAAACAGCCAGGACTGCTGAGCTTTTACCTGCGTCTGCTGCGATAACTTTGGCCGGACAACTACACTGTTGACCTCTACCCCCCTCAGCACCCCCACCCCCTTGTCCCCCAAACAAAATACAGGAAAAAGACTAGATTCTTTACCATGCCGCAAAAAAGACAAAAGAGGGGAAGTTGAACACCGTATAGAAGAGAATCGCTACATTGGAGAATGGACCCCAAGCTGCCTCATGTATTTGAGTTCGGTGCTGCCTCTACTTTTTAATTCACTTTTGTTTTGCCTTTTCTGCCTCCCCTAAAAATCTACAGCGCAGTAGAGCCCTTGCACAATACCTACCCCTGTATATATCGGTAAGTGTGGAGCTTGAAAGATGGACCATAAAGAAAGAAGAGGTCTGCAGTTCGGGCGAGCACTCCAATGACTTGTGCCTGTTTTGGTCTTGGAAGGTACAGGACTTTTGGTTAGCTAGATGAGTCGAGACTTCGCTCTGTTATTAAAATAGTCTTGCCTCCCATAGGGATCAACGTCGGATCGCTTTTCTCACTGTGACAACCGAGGCAAGTCGAACAAGGACCCACCCGCTGTACCCACCCGCTGTCCCCACTGTGCCCTAGACTCTCTCCTCTCTACCTCATTTCAACCACGAGACCTTGACAAAAGCTAACAGGCTTACTGAAGCTGCGGTTGGTCTAGCACTAGCAAAATCACAGACTGGATAAGCAATTTCCAACCTTGACTCTACACCTAACCCACCCGCCATGCATTCAACAACCAGGCTGACCGCGCCAACAAACGCGGTCAATGCCCGCAGCCGGTCGGTGAAGACCTGGGTCGAACCAGCAACTTCTGGACCCCTAACGTTTGTTTCTACTGTGTCGTTCTACTCTGTAGACAGGGAATGAGAGATTTTTTACGTGCGGTTGTGTAAGGAGTTATAGCTACAAATCTACTGCCAACATTTATAACCTTTGTGTGTTAGTACATGTACTGCATTCCAAGCACCTTCCCCCAACAGGAGCCGTCGTCACCTCCCCCACCGTTCCATACTCACTAGATTACATTACATGGTTATTGCTTTAGGTCCAGCAGACTCTTCCGAGCCAAAATCAGGACCAGAGAAGTGAAAAAGGATTCACCCCTGATCCGCATAAAAGATCTTCCGAAACAACCCTAGTGGTAACACTGAAGGCAATCTACCAGCCGGTCACTTTACAATAAAGACATCCCACGCAGGGGACGCTGAGGCTATACTCTAATTTATCGAACCCCCGTTTACAAAAACAAAATAGAATACAATCATTATACAATATCAATAAAATACATACATATAAAATGCCTACATTGCTAAATAATAACATCATAGGAAGCCCCGGTGACCATTTGGCAGAAAGCGTCCAATATTCCCAAGCTGATCCAACAGACCTCACACACAAATGAGTATTGTCCCAGAAGAATTTTCAAGAAAAAAGGTAGGTGACTGGTCTAGCGAAGAAGAAGATAGTATAGCAGATTGATAGAACAGAGTAGGAATGAGAAAGAACACAGGAGAAAGACAGCGACAGTGGGACTTTAAAGCACTAAATGTCCAGACAGTGGGGATACTATTTATACTGAAACCACCCGCACCCCCACGAGGGTGTCCATACTCACTGCCCAAACGCGACCCTCCACAACTAATCCCTCATCCGCCCCACCCACTACCCTTTCCCCTTCTGAGGGGCTCCCCCGTTCTTCGTCCCAACTACTCCTCTGTCCCTCCATCTCTCTCCTCTCACAAACCTTCAATCCCAACGGCGCTTTTAGCACACTCTGATTTTCTATAGCCTGCAATATATACAATCCAGCACAAAACAAGAAAGAAATAAACAAAACAAAAAACATAAACCTATACCCAGCTGCAAATTTGGAGAACAACAACAACAACAACAAACCAACATAGGACAACCCACGAAAAATGTAACAATATTGACCCTCGATTAATAATGCAAATAAACACAGTTACTCTTAATGTCTTTTTTTGGGGGGAGGGGGGGGGGAGGGGTGTGTTTTCAACTGAACGCGGATCATGGCTGTGTATACGTTATGTCGGGTTGTTTTAAAATAATTATGTAAATGATCACAGACCACGATTTGTACAAGCTTACACCACTACATGCATTTTTTTAAAATATGCGAATGAACACAGTAGAGCAAATATTTTATACAACAATACTGAATTGTACACATCTTCCTTCAATATAATCCGCCAGTACACACAAGAATCGATGTGCCAAGATATATTTGCAACAATGTCTCATTATAAGTAAACCAATGAATACATGGTTACGGTTACTCGGAATAAGGAAATAAACGCAATACTAGTCCAATCCAAACCAAACTTCATTGCTTAGCGCACCCCTCCATGCCAAGAAGGCAGGTTCAGGGCGCAAAGAATTAAGATCAAAACGCACAATCGCGGTCCGCCTAAAGTATTTTTTTTTGTTATACTTTTTTGTACAATGCTTTCTTAGAAAGTGTAAGGAAACAAAGTTATCCCGGTTAGAAGTACATCATTATGCTTTACAGTACAGTAACTGTATAATTATCTCAGCTTTACAGTACAGTAACTGTATAATTATCTCAGTTCAAACTAGGCCCACAGCGAATGCATACATTGAGAACAGCGATAAGTCATCGTACAAACAAATCACTAAATATACAGTTTAAATTATTAAGTAGAATAATAAGAAATAAGAAAGACTTGTTTCGCAACCATCATATGCAACTATACTTAACAATATTGCTAATTCACTTGACAAAACTCGTCTTAGAGGTTTTTGCAAAGCGTTGGTTGCAAATGTTTATGCACGTTACTACAACAATTATATATATCAAACTTCATGCATACCAAAACAAAAGTTTCTTTTAAAAATCATGTCAACATTTTATGCATGCGGCACTAAACATTACATGTATATTTAAGATGTAAGAGGTGATCTATTTTGACAATAAGGGTTGCCTCACTTGATTCGTGCTCTAATAACATTTGTTTTCAAAACATAATAGTCTACGAGCTTGTAATTATTTACACGTCACAATTTGCGTAATACTTCATTTAAAAAAGAACAAAAGAAAAAGGAGAAAAAAAAAGGTTTGATGATGTACTAACACAAATATTTATGTAAGCCAACTTTAACCAATAAATGACGTCATAAAAGAATCAAAACGTTGCTTTTAAAACCTACATAATTTCAAAACGTTTTTATTTAAATCCACTTCCTTATGCGACGAAATTACCAAAACAAGAAATCGTCACTTGTTTAAATATCCACCGACTTATGAATTTAAAAACATCCGGCTTAATAGATGTAATCGTAATATACTATTATGTAGATTCTAAACTGTATTTAAAACTTTCAAAAAATACATCAACTTAAAAAAAAATTAAAAAGCAAATATACCGGAATTCAAACATTTGTTTTAAAAATCAAATTTTAAAAAAAAAATATAAGAATAACATTTAGAAATATAATTTTTTCTATAAATAAAAAATAACAAATATGTATAATTTCTTGATGCAACTGAGCTGTTGTTAACAAATCAAGAGGAATTGTCTCAAAACTGCATTGTACAATAACGAACATTCAATACCGAGTACCCTATAAGGGCAATAGTAGCAAATACAATTCCAAACGAACCTGAGTATAATTTTGACAGTCATATAATTACCATATAGACATTTCCAATGAAACGTTCACTCTAAGACTCGCGAACCTCGATCCTCTAAATTAAATAACAGTTTGACATAATCACCATTTAAACCTTGAATGACTGTTTAATACAACAAAAGTTCACTTTATCCTGGTCACATTTTTTCACTTTAAGGCAAAAACTACAATTTACTGTTTGTTAGTTTGACGATTGCGTATGGCGAAATTCATTTATAGAAAAGACGCGTGACCAGACCCTGGAGTTCGGTTTAACCTCTGTGTTACGTTGAAACGCGAATGGTAGTACGTCGGAAACGTGTACGATAGATCTAATCGTTTCGTTTTGCAAAGTATTCAATAATGGAGCTTATTTACCTTTGATTTGAGTTTGCATTGTTGTTAGGAAAGGCTTTGTATAACGTTGATAATTTTCGTTAGTCGATATTGTTGTAGAATCTTCTGGATCGGCTTGTTTACTATCGATCGAAGATTCGGGATAATTGTAGAAATTTGAAGGAACGATCCGGAAGGAGAAGAAATGTGTAATGACGTAAGCCAGTGATGACGATCTTTAGTTCGATTGGTGGCAGTGCGTCATTTCTACCATGTACCAAATTGTTCCAGAAAAGAGAGAGGTTATTTAATCGTGTGCCGAGTTGCTGTTGAGAGAGAGTAAAGTTGTTGATAGTGATTTGGAAAGTTGCTGTGAAAGTTGTTGAGTTGAATTGAGAATTGTATGCAGTTGTTGATGTGTGCTGAATAAAAGTGGAAAACTTCATACGTCGACTTTGTGACTTGTATGCTGTTTGGACGGGTTGTGTGAATAAACGAATCTGAGTTACACAACTATCAGGAATTCAAGCATCGGGGCTGAATCAGATACTGATAGAAAACACCATCATCAAACTGAGTGTAACATTTTGGGGGCCAAGCCGGGATTCACGCCATAGCCAAGGGTTCAACTGCTACAACAAGCGAGTCAACGTTACGAGAGGCAGTCATCGAGGGTAGCCGCCAACGAGTTGCGTCGAGAGGGGCCAACATACTGGGACTACATCCGATAGATTCGGGTTGACTGCAAGGGCGTGTAGTCGCCGAAGAGTTGCTTCGTGAGCGAACAACAGAGCGGGACTACGTAGCTACCGTAAGACTACGTCGAGGGACAGTCTCGGAGCTACATCGCCAGTATTAGAGAGAGCGACGAGTGGACGTCGCGTCTACTTCAGCACAGGAGCGTGTACATCAACACCAGCGTGGTGCAGCGTCGCATACGACGAGGACAGCGGGGCCTGCGTCAACGAAAGCGACTAGTGACAAGCATCAGCGCTACTGCAGAAAGCGTGCTGTTCTAGAACAGTCTAGAAAGGTACAGCACAGTCAAGAACTTTCCAGAAAAAAAAAGAGAAGAAGAAAGAACTCTACAGTCAAGAACTTTCCAGAAAAGAACATTCCAGAAAAAGAACTTTCCAGAAGCATCAAGATGGCTGACTTCTGGCAGAGAGGGGTTGAACTAAATCTAAAAGGCAAACAGCTGACGGAGTACGTCAAGTCTCAAGAGAGAATATGGCGCGAAGAAAGAGAAAGAGAATTAGAGGAGAAGCGTCTAGAAAAGGAAGAGCAGCGTCGCCGCGAAGAACGAGAATTAGAACAGAAGCGTCTAGAAATTGAAGAGCAACGACGTCATGAAGAAAGAGAAATAGAAGAGCAACGACGCCGAGAAGAAAGAGAGCTCGAAGCGCAGCGTCGCCAAGAAGAAAGAGAGGAAAGAGAGGCTGAGCGTCAGTACCAGCTAGAGTTGGCGCGTATCCAAAACAGTCAGCATGCGCCACAAGTCACCAACGACCATACGGCTCCAAAATTGCCAGCTTTCGTCGACGGGAAGGACCAGATCGACAGCTATCTGGCGAGATTCGAAAGGTTCGCCGAAAGCTCCAATTGGCAACCTCGAGACTGGGCGATTCGACTGAGTGCACTTCTGACGGGGCAAGCTCTCGAAGTTTACACCAGACTGTCGAACGATGACGCCAAAAACTACGACGTCTTGAAAGAGGCCCTGTTGCAGTGCTACAACTTTACAGAGAAGGGCTACCGTAAACGCTTCCGTGAATGCCGGCCTAAGTCAGACGAGACGCCAAAGCAGTTTGTGGAGCGCCTGTCGTCATATCTACACAAGTGGGTGGAGTTATCAGGCGAAATGAAGTCTTACGACAGTCTCCATGACCTGATTGTGAAAGAACAATTTCTCAATGCCTGTCACAAGGACCTAGCGACCCACTTAGAAGAACAAAAGCTGCAGACGCTTAAAGATGTGACTGAGGCTGCTGAAAGATATCTCATCGCTCATGGGAAAACCCTGGGGCCACCCAGCGCGACGAAACATTTTCAGAAGACTGCAAACCATGGGAACCAGATCCAAGGGAGCCAGACGAGCCAGAGACAGACGGACTCCACGCCACCTCCCAGGGAAGGGCATTCAAGAGGCTGTTTCACCTGCAACGCTACAGACCACAGGGCGGCTAATTGTCCTCAAAACAAAAGTAGCGGACAGCGGAGCAGTACGGACAACGCAGCGGCGGGCAACCGGCAGAGGCGGTTCTCCAATCAACGGCAAACCAGTAGATCTGACCATCAAGTGTGCGGCGGGAGCGTCATTCTTCCGAGTGAGACCAAGCGCACAGCTACTCCTGCGGACGTGCAAGAGTGCATAACCGATGGCCAACTTCTCCTTGCCAACGGGAAATCCATCCCCGTCGTCGCCAGCGCAGCTGTGACCGTACAGAACATGCCTGTTTCCAAGGGACGCGTCGGAAATCATGAAGTGACTGTTTTAAGAGACTCTGGCTGCAGTGGGGTCATCATCAGAGAAGACCTAATCGCTAAAGAACAGTTCACTGGCGATTCAAAATGGACACTTATGGCCGACAGCAAATGTGTGAAAGCGCCAGTTGCAAAAATTCAAGTCAGCACACCTTTCTACGTAGGCGAAGTCGAAGCGGTTTGCCTGAAGAAGCCGCTATACGATTTGATGATCGGGAATATCGACGGCGCGAGACGACCCGACAACCCCGATCCAGAGTGGAGTCCTGCCTCAACCCAACGCGTCGAAGTTGTGGAGGAGGATCCATTGCCGTTTCCCGATGGAGACCTTACAGAGCTGCTACGGGACAATGTGGTTACTCCGGCTCAGCCCTGCCGACCAGAGATCGTCGGTGCTGTTACTACCAGGGCCCAGGCCAAGAGAGACAAGACGTCTACGCCACTGAAGGTCGCCGACAACTCTAAAGCTGCCATCGTGGACAGAGATAAGCTGATCCAGCTCCAGGAAGCTGATAGCACTTTAAACAAGTATAGGAACCGCCAAGACCACGTGACCAAAGGCAGTGGTACGGTCTATTTTGAGGTGAAGGCCAAGATCCTGTACCGAATCTTCCAGCACCCGAGGGTCAACGGAGGGAAACCACTACGTCAAGTCTTGGTACCGTTACCCCTAAGGCGCCAGGTGATGGAAGTAGCGCATGACTCAATCATGGGAGGTCACCTAGGTATCAAGAAGACGTCAGACAGAATCCAGGCGGTGTTCTACTGGCCAGGACTTCATGCGGACGTCAGCCGTTTCTGCCGATCATGTGACATTTGCCAGAAGACCATACCTCGAGGAAGGGTCCCGAAAGTGCCTATGCAGAGGATGCCTCTGATCGACCGACCTTTCAAGAGGGTGGCCTTAGACTTAATCGGCGAAATAAGACCTCCGAGTGAAGAAGGTCATCGATGGGTACTGACTTTAGTGGACTATGCGACTCGGTACCCAGAAGCAGTGCCACTGAAGAAGATTGACACTGAAACTGTAGCAGAGGCACTGGTGGACATGTTCAGTAGACTTGGAGTGCCTGAAGAAATTCTGACAGACCTCGGGACACAGTTCGTCTCTGACTGTATGAAGGAGGTCAACAGACTGCTGAGCATCCGGCATTTGACTACGACACCCTACCATCCAATGTGCAACGGGCTCGTCGAAAAGTTCAATGCTACGCTGAAGTCCACCCTGAAGAAACTGTGCAGCGAGCAGCCCAGACAATGGCATCGCTACATCAACGCCCTACTTTTCGCCTACAGAGAAGTACCGCAGGAGTCCACCGGCTTTTCTCCGTTCGAGCTGCTGTACGGAAGAACCATCCGAGGGCCGATGCACATCCTGAAAGAACTGTGGACGAAAGAAGTAGACACCCCAGAGGTGAAGAACAGCTACCAGTACGTGTTTGAGCTACGGGAGAAGCTGGAGCAGACTCTCAAGATAGCCAGAGAAAACCTGAAGAAGTCCCAAGACTGTGGAAAGCACTACTATGACCGTAGGGCTGTGAACAGGAAGTTCAAACCTGGCAACAAAGTGCTGGTGCTGCTACCTACCGATCACAATAAGTTGCTGATGCAGTGGAAAGGCCCGTACGAAGTGGAGACCGTGGTGGGAATCAACGACTACAAGGTGAAGGTCGGCCAGCATTCCAAGATATACCACGCCAACCTCCTTAAGCTGTACGTGGAAAGGCCATCAGAGACTGTGCACGCAGCCACAGCAGCTGTGACCGACGACAGCTTTGACAGCGAAGAACTGTTGGAACTGGGAGACGTCCACAGCAAAGAAGGCATCAATGACGTTAAGCTAGGACCAGGCTTGACGGAAGGTCAAAAGATGGAGCTCAAGGACCTTATGGGCGAGTTTCCCCCTAACTTCAATGATGTCCCAGGCTCTACGACTTTGGTCGAACATGAAGTCCACACCCAGACCTGGAAGGAGCATCTGCAGACCTTGAGGGAGCTGTTCCACCGTCCCGCAGAAGCCAACCTGACCGTGAGACCCAGCAAATGCATCCTGGGAGCTGACAACGTCGACTGCGTCGGACATCCGACGGGAGAGGAAGACAACGGAGGATGCACTGACTCCAGGAAAGCCCACGAGATCACTGTCTTTGACCTGGGCCGATGACGACCGCAACTGACGAGGGCGACGTTTCCTTGCGGTTGAAAGAACATTGACCGTGTAGATAAACTGTGAACATTGACAATATCCAGACAGATTCGAAGATGAAAACCATTGACTCTGTGTGAATGAACTGAGAACGTTGATAGTGTTCAGACAGGCTGAAATAAGTCTTAATTCTGTACATTGTTTGTGAATTACGTTTCAACGTTGTTGAAAGAAATTGGGTAAATTTCTTCTTGAGTGGGGGGTTATGTTACGTTGAAACGCGAATGGTAGTACGTCGGAAACGTGTACGATAGATCTAATCGTTTCGTTTTGCAAAGTATTCAATAATGGAGCTTATTTACCTTTGATTTGAGTTTGCATTGTTGTTAGGAAAGGCTTTGTATAACGTTGATAATTTTCGTTAGTCGATATTGTTGTAGAATCTTCTGGATCGGCTTGTTTACTATCGATCGAAGATTCGGGATAATTGTAGAAATTTGAAGGAACGATCCGGAAGGAGAAGAAATGTGTAATGACGTAAGCCAGTGATGACGATCTTTAGTTCGATTGGTGGCAGTGCGTCATTTCTACCATGTACCAAATTGTTCCAGAAAAGAGAGAGGTTATTTAATCGTGTGCCGAGTTGCTGTTGAGAGAGAGTAAAGTTGTTGATAGTGATTTGGAAAGTTGCTGTGAAAGTTGTTGAGTTGAATTGAGAATTGTATGCAGTTGTTGATGTGTGCTGAATAAAAGTGGAAAACTTCATACGTCGACTTTGTGACTTGTATGCTGTTTGGACGGGTTGTGTGAATAAACGAATCTGAGTTACACAACTATCAGGAATTCAAGCATCGGGGCTGAATCAGATACTGATAGAAAACACCATCATCAAACTGAGTGTAACACTCTGGTTTGGACATTGTTGCATGCGCACGGGCCCTCAGCCAGATCTGATGAAGATCACGTCTTACGCGTTAACCTCGGTTAGTCTTAGCTAATCTTGGTGATCTGACCTATGATTGAAGCAACCTCAAAATCGATAAGCACCAATGTGGTCACTGTTTGAATAACCACTGCGAATAGCCAACATTTAATTTGCATCCCTCTCTCTTGCGGCAAAAGTAGACCACCTTAGAAATAAATAGCATTACTGGTTTTAATAATCAGAATGGATTGGAACTGTCAAAAGAAAAAAAACAAACTAGTATGATTTTATTTAATAATGGGCATAAACCTACACAACTGCCAAAAATTTACATCGAAAATGAGGAATTAAAATATGTAAAGAAGTTAAATTTCTAGGTCTATATTTGACCTCTAAAAACATTTAAAATATTTAATTCAAAACGCAATCAAATATTAAATTTTTTTTTTAAAAATGGTCATTAAGCAACCTTGGGAACAGAAGCACTTGTTAGATCTAAAATAACATACGGCCAAGAGGCTCATTTTATCAGCTTCTCTCTCTCTCTCTCTCTCTCTCTCTCTCTCTCTCTCTCTCTCTCTCTCTCTCTCTCTCTCTCTCTTTCTCTTCTCTCTCTCTCTCTCTCTCTCTCTCTCTCTCTCTCTCTCTATATATATATATATATACAGAGAGAGAGAGAGAGATCTATATATAAATATATATCTATATCTATCGATCTATATCTATAGATAGATAGATAGATAGATAGATAGATAGGTAGATAGATAGATAGATAGATAGATAGATAGATAGATAGATAGATAGATAGATAGATAGATAGATAGATAGATAGATAGATAGATAGATAGATAGATAGATAGATAGATAGATAGATAGATAGATAGATAGATAGATAGATAGATAGATAGATAGATAGATAGATAGATATCCTAAACATTCACAAAAAAATCAATGTTTTCAAAACTATTGCAACTTGTACAAATGACATAATTCTGAAACAATTTGAGGACACCGATTTTATATGTAACAAGAACATAATAGTGCCACCAATCCCTGTATGGGAAGTTGAAAAAAGCTAACTATGATATTCATTTAACAAGTGAAATGAATAATACATGTAATAACCCAGGTTTTATGTTCGTCATCATTTATATGAAAAACAAATTCAGCACCGCTTAAGATATACACTGACGGATCAGTCTTAGAAAATGGAAATGCGAGAGCAGCTTTTGTTATTCCTGAATTCAAAATTACACAATCATTTAATTATGAAAAGGATATGCAATTGTCACTGCAGAATTGATAGCAATACTGATGGCTTTAAGTGGAATAATAAATATACCATTACATTCCTATATTGTAGTTACATGTGCTGACTCCAAATCATTTTTAAAGGCAGTAAATTCTAATAACAGTAAAGGAAGAAAAGACATAATTTTTTGGAATTAAAACTTTGATTCATAGTATTACAATTAATGGAAAGAGGTTAACCTTTTTCGGGTTCCTTCTCACTGTTTTTTTTTTAATGACTGGGCTGACCGATCTTCAAAAAATGGTGCCGAAAAACATTATTCAGTAAAGTTAAACATACCATTGTCAGGTAAAGCGATGCATGCTTTTAATTAAGAGGAACTTAATAGGAAATTTCATTTTAACCAACAATTTGAACACCATAATCGAATTCCAAGGACTGTAGTGACGATGGCTTATAGAATATATCTACATTCCATAAGAACTAAATATTGTACGAATATTAAATGTATATATGTAATGAAATGTTTTCTTTGAAACGTGTTTTATTTTGCGTAATAATCTGCCTAACAATGTTACATCTGAGCAATATTAGTTTTGATGTATGCATTAGTTTAGCAAACAATTTTATTAGGTTCTTCAGTGAGTCAAGATCTATCATAATTGATGTTGTTTGATCATAATTATGTAAGATAAGTTGTTGATTTTTTTTAAGTATTCTAAAACTTTTTATTTAATCCTTCTTCTTTCTCTTCTCCTGCTTATTATTATTATTATTATTATTATTATTATTATTATTATTATTATTATTATTATTATTATTATAAATTTATTTATTTATTTCTTTATTTAATCTTGTTTGATCTTATCATATTAGTGAAAAAGACACTAAAACATATAAAGACAAAATCTCTCTCACCCCCTCTCACCCCGCCCCTGGCTTATAGTCACGTGCAGTTGTGCGATCTGTCGTGCTGTAGCGCATAGCTGCGTAGCTGAGACTTGGTGAATCTTACGCTCGATTTCCCGTGGTGGAGAGGCTGGGCCCCCACGGAGGAGAGCATCAGCATTAGGCAACCGTTATTACTAACATCCTCCGGCACCAACCCAAAAGTGGTTTAACTAACACTAAAAAGACAATAAATCAGGACCATTTTTGTCTCTGGTTTACATCAGGCAGAAATTTTACATTTCAATTTGTACATTGAAGACAGGCTTATTACTGGGTTTTAAAATGGCGTTTGTGTGAATAGGTTCTTACGCAAAATAAAATCAACGATCATATTTTAAATCTCGTTTTCTCATTGGTCAAGTCCGTGAGCGTTTGATTAAAGTTGACGTCACACTCCAAACCTGCATAATTATTTCATGCCACAATTATTCTGTCACAACGCTAAACGTCTTCAATACTTACGAAGCTTACAAATCCAACCCAATCGACAAAATGTAGCGTTGCTGAACTGCATTTGTCCATATTATACCTGTTAAGGGCAATAAGGTAGAGTGTATTCTATACAACGGAAAGCATAATCGTACTGACACTCCAAACATGAGGGAACCACAGAGAAGACGACGGAATATCACGAGGTGGATGGGTTCGATTTTGTTTTCTTCTAATCCCTGAAAAAGTCAATAAAGACATTTAATCTGTAGATTGGTTATTTTATTTTAAAGTTATACTACGATTTGCTCTGCCAAACGTATATTAAAGGGAGACTACCACAATCTAAAATAATTTGTCTCTCTTGTTCATCGCCGCCAGCGGTCGTTCTTCAAAATAAATCTTATTATATTGGATGAGATCTATAGGTTAACATTTAAGCAGCAATTATTTTCCTTTCACACTATTTGTGTCAACATTTACGAATTAGAATAATGATCACATCATTATTTTTAGCTTTCTTTTGAACCGACTATACACATGCACACAACGTGCTTTTGCTACTAAAATCATGATTCTAGACCAGTCATTCTAAAGAACCCCGAGTAGAAACAAACAAACACAAATACTATCAACATGAGCAATACATGACATAATACTTCCAAACGTGACGGTCATCGAACCACAACCATGAATCGTGCGTACTCAACAATCGTACCCAATAATCATCTTGAATCATGTTTCAATATATCCCATTGAATTGTGAATGATGGTATCCTCCGTGGTGAATTCAGGCAAAAATGAACTTTCTGCACTTGAGTATGCATTGTCTGCACTTGAACATAATCGGTATGATGCATATCACCGTGACCTGCCCCCAGCAACAGTTTATAAATAGGCATGTAAACCAAACTTCACCCGAAATATTATATATATAATATATATATACACAACCAGCAGGCAGATCTGCACAATCAGCCCCGCATTATTACGCCTGACAATATATATCCACCCATGTGTACACTTCTCACAACACGCGCTGATCAAAAATAAATTTAAAAATGTTCACGCAGGGCAGTATTTCAAGGAAGAACGGTGATTGGTCGCTGAGAATAGATGCCGGCGAACAATAAAAGAATTCCGATTGGTCCACAGAATAGTTGAGTGACGAGGACAGCCGCGGATTGGTGGATTTTAATATGAAACCCGCCGTGTTGAGTGGTTGACTGGCTTAGCCTCAGGTACCCACGTTGAATGGTTGGTTGATTGGCTGGCCTCAGTTTTAAGTCTACATGTGTGTGATGAACTGAAAGAAACACAAAGAGAGTAGCCTTTAAATATGAACAAAATACATGACATATAATACTGATGATCACCGACAGAAACGATGGGTAGTTAAAACGTTGCCAATATTGCCGCCGCGGGGTTTCGCCATCACCAATGTGCATATTTTACAGGTTGGATAATAAGGATTATGAACCATACGACAATAAGGTTTTATAATGCTAATTATAACGCTAATGCTAACCATTTCATATATGATCATCATCTCAATCAGTTTATAAATGATAATTATACAATCATTGCATATATGAAATGTATACACTCACTGCATATATGACAATAATATAAGCATTTTATATACAATAATTATACAATCATTCTATACAATCACGATCAGCAGAATATAGAGAGAAATCTATTGCCATCTTAGAAATGTAATACTGTTTTATCACCCCTTCCTGATTTGGTGGCATCCGAGGAAAATCCACGTGACCAGATGATCTGAATTCAATGTCAATATTTGTTTTGCTGTTGTTGTAGATTTGTGTGTGTGTGTGTGTGTGTGTGTGTGTGTGTGAGTGTGTTTTTTACTAACTCAGAAACAAAACAAAACATTTGGAATCCAGAAACGGAGTCCATTTTGTTTCTAACTTGGATGGTGTCTTTAACATACAGGAAACTCATTCATGTTCGGACAAATCGAAAAGAACCTCGCCCTGTTCAATAAGAAGCAGAGTGTGGTTACCAACTTAGCAGAATAGCACAACCAATTCTATAATATTATGAATGAATCAATGACTTGCATAATTATATCATATACACGAATGCTTTAGCTGGAGGCATGCACACACAGGGCTAAAGGGAACAAAAAATACCCATGGATAAACAGCATGGGGGAAAAAAGCCAGCAAAAACAGACCAGTGAAAGCGAAAAGGAGACAGGATTAGCATAAACAATTCAATTAAAACGTTAAAAGCTGTATAAAAACCTCTCACACACACACACAAAATAGGCTATTGAAAACCTTATGTTGAAAGTTACGCCATTGAAAACATAGTGTTGAAAAGTATGAAACATCTTGAACAGTACGCTTCTACCTTGGAGTGCACACGTGCAAAAACACATGCTAGATCTATCTGGTTGACTGAAAAACAACTTTTCAAATTCCAACAAATCCGTCCAAAAAAAGACCTGCCACAACATGCTTTGATCTAACGTTAACAATTAATTAATTAATTAAAATTTAACGAGCTTAGTAGCCCCCCATCCCACCCCCATCCCTTTCTTAACTCCTAATATATATATATATAATTTTTTTAGATATAGATAGTTAGATAGACATTTGTAACAGCAACCTTAGCTTTTCAAATGGAAACGAAATAGCTTCACTGCATGCAAGTAAATCCATTTGAAGATCTGACAGGCCCCAACGAACAATTTGACACATTGGCGTCCGAAGTGCATAGAGAGAAACAGTTCAATGGAGGCAGGGGGTATACACGCATAATAACCGCAGTAGAGGTCTTCAAAGCGAACCCATCGGTGTATCAGGCACTGCGTATATTGGGACATAACAGCCTGCCAAACAAGTTTCTAATATCCGAACTGAAAAGCACAGACGTTGAGAAGACTTGGGGGTGGGAGATAGAAGGGGAGGTGAAGTGTAGAGGGGAGATAGGGGGAGGAAGAGCACCAACAAGTGTCAATCAACTGCCAACACTACTTCACAACCGTTCTATAGGCGAAAGTGTCAGGGGACGGTAATCTAATAAACGAACGAACGAACTTCACACCCTAACCTGGCGGTCACACAATGCAGATTCAATCAATGTCTCCAAAGGATAACAACGACTTCGCATACATACATAATACATGTACGTACATACATTCACACACAACCAATTGGAACGGTGGTGTTGTCTGAATTAAAACTTTACACGTTAAAAGATAACCGAAAAAAAGACACTTAATAATAATACAGGATGCTATGTACGCGCCTTTCCCCAAGGCTCAAAGCGCGGCGATCTATACCAACATACACGCTCACCTGTCTCATTTACCCTCACACACACCAAATACACATACATCACTCAAACAGGTGGTGTAAAGGCAGGGAGATCGCTATTAGAATATTATTTTTGAAATTTTTATATTGACTGCATCCTGTACCATTATTGAAGGGAGGGAGGAAACTGGAGTGCCCGGAGAAAACTCTCGGTGACCTCAATAGTCTCGTACCTAAGTCACATACGTTCGCCCCTTGCGGGAATCGAACCTGCGACCTTCGGCATAGGAAACCGGCGACTTATCCACTGCGCCACGAGGCCACCCACTTGATGAAAATCACTGGTAATAGGATACTATTACTACTACTATCATTACTACTACCACCTACTATTACTACTACTAATAATAATAACAATGCAAGGACGTTATCACGAGCATTTTTCTTCAAACTAACTCAAAGCGCGGCGATCTGAAGGGATCGCTAGATGACAGAAGGCGGAAGAGAAATTATTGGTTATGTTTGAAAATTAGACTGACTGCGTCCAATACTATTATTGAAGGAAGGGTGGAAACCGGAGTACCCGAGTAAAACCCTCGGTGTCCTAAACGTCTGGTACCTAGTACCTAAGTTAGGGAAGTCTGGCCCATGCTGGGTTTAAACCCGCGACCTTCGGCGTAAAAGACCAGCACTCTATCACTGTTTGTTAGTTAGTCATTGTTTACAGGTCCAGCGGACAGCAAAGAGCCGAATCAGGACCACAACTTCGCTGAAAGAGGGCTCACCCCTGATCCGTATAAAAGATCTGCAACCCTGGAAGAGTTTTGAAGAAAAAAAAAAGTAGGTGACTGGTCTAGCTAAGAAGATAGTTGATTGATAGAACAGATTAGGAACTAGAAAGAATAAATGACAATGACAGAAACAGTAGTAATTTATAGCACTACATTTCCATAAAGCGGGAATAGTATTTATACAGAAAACCCCAGCACCCCATCGGGGGTAGAAGGCTACTTGCTGCCGTTAGTGCACAGTCTGACTTCCAGATAACTGAGCAGAATAATAATAATAATAATAATAATAATAATAATAATAATAATAATAATAATAATAATAATAATAATAATAATAATAATAATAATAATAATAACGTGGATTTATATAGCGCAGGTGTGCTCAGGCTTATTGCACTTTACAATTAAAATCATACTTTAAGAACAAGTAAAAATGAAACTTAAAAAGTCATCAACAGTGATGCAAGAAAAAACCCAAAGACAATCATACTTCACAAAATGTACAATCCTAGACGACCGGTGCATGCTGGCTGTACTTGTGTGACTGGCACTCACCCGTCTAGGACATAAGCGTCAGGATCTTTAAAAGTCCGTGCAATGGAATGCGTGGGTGAGTAGACCTCAGTTTATACTCTATTCCGAAGAAATAAGGGGCGCTTGTTGGCAGTGCGATAGGTTCATGTCCTTGTTCATACGGCCCGATCAATCCAAACATCTGGTGGAAGCCGGCAGTTACCGGATGAAGTGATCTGTTCTTGCCATTACCCTCAAATATGCAATAAAGCTGGGTGTGAAATAGTATACCAATGGTTACTATAACACTGAATATTAAAAAAAAGTGACGAGTCTTTCGCCGGTAGACCTCGGGGACCCTGCTACGCTCAGCGTGAGTGGACAAATATCCCTCTCTTGACACAACCGACTAAAGCGCACCCAGGGGACCCGAGGCTGTGTACCCAAGGCGTAGCATTAGCTTCATTTTCCACCCGTTTTGCGTTCAAACATAACCTCTATTGTCATCCTACCGTAACGTTACGTTGTTATTGACTTGTACAGAAGACGCGAGTTTGAACTATAATTATATAAACACTCGTGTAACGGGATCAGTGAATACCCCGCTATGACAATGGCACTTGCCTTACTTTTATAACGTATACCCTGGTGACAGAGAAGGAGTGACAAAACGTAGTGAACGCATGTGAGGAAGGGACATGGGGGACTACTCTCTTACCACCCCCTGAACACAGTTATTCACGTCTGAGTGCAGTCCACTGTTTTGACCTTGCTAGTTTTCAAATAGGGCAGTTTGGAAAATAATAAACAATAGTGTATATCCTTACTACAACTGTTCTGACTAACAACAGTGACAGTTTCTGCTTAATACTCTGAACAGGATGAGAGCTAGCGCAGTTGCTTATGGACTGTTTGTTCCATAATGGCTTCCACAGAATGTCATTGCAATGTACATGTACATACTTTATATCATAATATTGGGTTAAACAAGAGACTTGATATCATGATACGGGGTTGGACAAGAGACTTGATATCATGATATTGGGTATCCTATCCTATACCATCCCGTAACTCGGAGATCGTTGGGGCACCACAGATGATCGTTTAACCAGCATACTCCAACTTTCTCTGTCCTTAGCAACCCTCATGGCTTCGCTCAGTGTCAAGCCAGTCCATTCTCGAATGCTGTCCACCCATCTCTTTTTTGGTCTCCCTCTTCTTCTACATCCTTGCACCGTGCTTTGCAAGATGGTCTTTGCAAGGCCTGATGCTCTGCTAACGTGGCTATACCATCGGAGTTTCCGTTTCTTCACCACTGTGAGCAGGTCATCGTGTTGTCTAATGGCTTGTATGGTCTGTCGGACTTCGTCGTTGGTGATGTTCTGGGTATAGGAAATGCTCAGAAGTCTTCTGTAGCACCTCATCTCCATGCTTTGTATTATTCGTTGTACATCAGCTGTGAGCGTCCATGTATCGCAAGTGTATAGGAAGATGGAGATGACAAGGGAGCGCAGCAGTCTTACTTTGGAATGTAGACTGATGGTCCTGTCTTTCCCAATGGGCTTCAACCTTGCCAGGGCAGCAGTTGTTTGTGCGTTCCTGGAGAGGACGTCCTGTCGGGACCCATTGTCTGATACAATGGCTCCTAAATATTTGAAGCTATGCACTGTGTTGAGGGATTTGCCTTGGACTTTGATTTCCGTGTTGATGCCATTGGTGTTGTTGGTCATCATTTTGGTCTTCTCTGCACTTATTTCCATTCCACAGGCTCTGGAGGTGTTGTCAAGCCTCTGTACAAGCTGTTCAAGTTCTTGTTCCTCTCAGCCAATCCATCCATCAATGGCATCCGCAAAACGAAGGTTGGAGATTGTTCTACCCCATATGCTGACTGTGCCTTCGTGATCTGCAAGTAAATCTGACATTATGCGCTCTAGGAAGATGTCGAAGAGTGTCGAAGAGAGAAGGCATCCATATCCTTGATGCACACCGATTGTTGTTCTAAACCAGTTTCCGATGGCGCTGTTATGGAGATCTGCACTGGTATCTTTGTCATTCAGGCTTTTGATGACTTCAAGAATTGTAGGGCTGATGTTGTACACTCTTCATGGTTGCCCACAGAGCTGCATGCCAGACTCGGCCAAACGCCTTCTTGAAATCTACGAACACATGATATAGATGTTGGTGCTGTAGGTATTTCTCGCAGATTATTCTGAGGTTGAAAATCTGTTCAGTGGTACTTCGCCCTGCCCTGAATCCTGCTTGTTCTTCAGCTATGATTTGTTCAGCTTCAACCTGTTGAGTATTATTTTCAGGAGGACCTTGCTAGAATGGCTGATGAGACTGATGGTGCAGTAATTTTTACACTCCCGAAGGTTACCTTTTTTTTTAAGAATGATGATAAGCGACTGGGTCCATGGTGTAGGCCACTCCCCACTCTGCCAGATCTTGTTACAGATAATGGTGAGAGCGTCAATCATCGCTTCTCCTCCGGCTTGAAGCAGTTCCTCGGGTACATTGTCCACCCCTGCTGACTTCCCCTTCTTCAGCGATTACACTGCTGCCTCAACTTCTTCTCGGAGTATTGGGAGGATTTGGTTACACAAAAGACTTAATATCAAGATATTGGGTTACACAAGAGCTATTTCTACTAGGACGATACAATCAAAAACTACAATAGAACACAACCTCATTCATCTCAAATTTGAACAAGTACAGTGGCAGCTGTCAGTCGCAGGGAGTCTGGCTTTGTTCCAAAGGTGTAAAGGCTTGATTTTCCGTGCGAGTGGGGGTGCGAGAGGATGGAATTGAGCGCTGGTCGTCGTACTACTTCATTTACTTCAATCATCGGGTTGGCTGGTTATTAAATTATCGTCCCCGAACACAGAGGGAATAGAGGACAGAACAATCATCGGGTCAAAGTAAACGCGTTTAAATAGGAAAGACTGGTTTATTGCTCTTTGTCTGGATAGTTGGTTTTAAACAAACACCTCATTCAAGACGTGCCGCGACTTGCTTTAAAGTGCTCATGAGCCATTATACCTCATACAAAGTAGAAAAGAATAGAATAAATAGGTAGCGCAGTAATTGTGGCACTCGCTTCTGTGTCGCAAGTTAAGCACCGTCCAGTGCGGTTAGCACTTGGATGGGTGACCGCAAAACGTGAAGCGACAAAATAACAACGCCTCCAGTTGACACAACTGTGACTGAGTACCTACTCTCTTAAGGGTGGGGAAGGTAAAGCAGCGAGGGAGAGAGATGGGCATCACCCTCATTACGCTGGCCCAAGATAAGTGTGATCTCCAACATCACGCTCCCCTACGGCCACAAGGCTATGGGACTACCTTTACCTTTTTTACCTTTACAAAGTAGAAATGGTAAGATTAGGGCGCTCCATCATTATTATGAGAACATCTGTAAGTTTGCCGCTAAGCCTAACACCAATTTAAGGCAAAATTTAGTTCTCGAAGTAGATCCATCTCCTTACGATTTCTAACTAGAAAAAAAAAAGAAAGTTCCAATGTTGATGTTGTTTTCCCTAAAAAAAAACAACGGTATTTCCGAATCTCCACAACCTAATACGATTTACTGATTGTCAGCGGGGGAAAGTCACTTCTTGAATGACAGTACCCTTTTACCTAACAACGTGTTTACAGATAGGGGCCGGGCGCAGTGACTTTCACATACGGTTACGGATGTGAACATCAGTACATTACCTATAGAACATGGTCAGAGCGGTATAATAAGAGGTTAACATATCTATCGTGGACTGGATATTGGACTGAATGCAATACGTAATTAAAAAAAAGAAATGATTGTTTTATCACGGGGCGTCCAGTCCCCAACACTTCACCACCCAGCCCCAATTCACCTGAATGCAAAGGGCGCTGATAACTCTTGTATAGCGCACTTACCATGACAGTCAAGAGGAAGGCTCAAGAACTGCAAAATAACAGCTTGATCGTCTTTCGCGGTTGTCTTACGCTTGTTGCGGATTTCACACTCAATATCTTCGCAGGGTTGTATTAATACACTTCTTCTGACACGTTAAATGTGGTTTACGACACTCCTACATAAGATTTTGAATTATTTCAAATTAATGCGCAGACGTCTTGACTGTAATTCTTACACATTTGTGCGCAAACTTCTGACCGTTGATTTTATGAACTTGGTTGCCACTGCAACAACTACTGCCCTGGCGAGGTTGAAGCCAATTTGGAAAGACAGGACCATCAGTCTACATTCCAAGGTAAGGCTGCTGCGCTCCCTTGTCATCTCCATCTTCCTATATGCTGCCGAAACATGAACGCTCACAGTAGATCTCCAACGAAGAATACAAAGCATGGAGATGAGGTGCTACAGAAGACTTCTGGGCATTTCCTATACCCAGCACATCACCAACGACGAAGTCCGACAGACCATCACACAAGCCATTGGACAACACGATGACCTGCTCACAGTGGTGGAAAAACGGAAACTCCGATGATATGGCCACGTCACCAGATCATCAGGTCTTGCAAAGACCATCCTGCAAGGCACAGTGCAAGGATGTAGAAGAAGAGGGAGACCGAAAAAGAGGTGGGAGGACAACATTCGAGAATGGACTGGTTTGACACTGAGCGAAACAATCAGGGTTGCTGGGACAGGGAAAAATGGAGTACGCTGGTTAAACAATCATCTGTGGTGCCCCTACGACCTCCGAGTTACGGGATAAGATAAGATAGGATAGGATAGGCTGCCACTGAATCTTATGTAACATTTAACGCAAGGCATAGCGCCAATGACAGCAAGCCCTTACATAAACGCCTTTCATGTTTCACCTAGTTTTGACCTTAAGGATCGGATCATCTTTTCATTGTCATTTATTTCTAGACGCCAGGGCAAATAATAAGTTGAATGCACTGTAGTGGGAAAATACCCAACATACCTTACGTTTTGCGTATTGAAAGTAAAGAAGGCACTCTAACCCAAATTGTACGCAGGGTCTGCTTCTTCTGCCCCCAAATGCCCTCCCCCTTCCCTCCTTCCCAAATTACACACACGCGACGAATAATAAAGGTTAATGCATTGAACAATACTATTCTTTTTCCCAAAGTACCCAAAATACCTTACTGTTCGCGTACTGAATGTAAAGAAGGTACCCTAACCCAATTGCACATACAGTCTGCTTATTCTGTCCCCAACCCGACGACCAGGCAAGTCGAGGGATGAGGTGGGAGTGACCCAAGGTAGCCTAGTGGTTTAGAGACAGCGCGCATCGCGTAGCTGAGATTTCCCGGGGATTTCGTTTGTCTCTCACTCATTGTAGAGGCGCAAGTAAGCTTTGGCGGCTCTCCGCTACGCTAAATGGAGACTAGACAGTGTTCATCTTTCGAACTAAATGAAAGGCTCATCAAGCATCACTGGAACGCAGTTAGACCTACCACTTACAGGGGATTGAGATGAACAACAATCATCCCAGTTATTGTTGGTACCTTGCTCTCTTTAGAACCGGGAAGGGCAAAAGGCGAGATTGAGAAGATAAGCAAGTTGTTGTTGTTTGTAGATTATAGTCACACGACACTTTCGCATATAGGTGACTACTGGACCGATTTATACTGACACCAGCGGGCCAGTTGTTGGTAAAGGGGAAAATAATATGATCACACGTTGACCAATCCGGGATTCGAACCAGCGACCTTTCGGTTACTAGCAAGACGCTCTTACCAACTGAGCTACCCGGCCCCTATAAGCAAGTATGGAGTTAATAACGCCTCTATCTCTTTCCCTCTCTTTCTCTCACTCCCTCGTTCTCCTCCTTTTCTTTCTCTCTCTCTCCTTCTCTCCCTCTATCCCCCTCTCTGTCTGTCTCTCCCTCTCTCTTTCCTTCCCTTCCTCCCCCCCCCCATCTCTCTCCCTCCCTTTTTCTCTTTCATCGGTCAAAATGGTTAAGAGAAAGCATTTCCCCCCACAAACAGACTGTTTATCGTCAGTATTTAAAAGGCGTTTGAATAGTGTTGGTGTCAGACCAGCTTACAGATTATGCAAGGTGGGCTTTGTTTTGTAACCGTGAATTACCTTGAGACGCTGCGAGTTCTTTTTTTTCCCCCTTCCGCAAAGGTTATTCAACAAAGAGCAAAACATCTTTTATGCTATTACGATCGCGCAGTATTTGAAATCTTATATCGCTATCGTAAAGGTTATTCGACTAAGAGCAAAACATCTTAACGCTGTTACGGTCGAGCAGTATTTGAACTCTTACAACAAAACAAACACTGGAGAGTGGAAAAGGAATTGACACTGGCCCGTAGCGATATTTACGCTGCTGACTAGAGCACACGGCATAGGACCAAAATAACACGCAACACTAGGGATACAAGTAATTGTAAATCTGCCAATGACGCACATTGAGGTTCAAATTTATTCCCAAAAGTGAAATGCCCAATTTCGCATGCTGGATGAATCCGCATGGTCCTTGCCCGAAATGTCCAATTTCTCAAGCTGAGTGAAGCCGCACGGCTCTACCCAATAGAAGGATGATAGTTGAATTATCGTAAAAACAGCCCTAGCATAACATTAATTTCATCAACAGTTCTGAGATAGATGTATGCAGCATACTTGCACATATTCTACATAATTATCGAAATATTGGGGGGGGGGGGGAAGAGGCAGGGATGGGGAGGGTTGGGGGGGTTGATCCCCTGCCGTATAGCTCTTCGGTAGAGCGTTCTTCTGGCACACTGCTAACCCAAGTTCGAATCCCGTGATGGACAAAATAAAAGCAATAGTACTAATGATAACGACGACGACAACAACAACAACAACAACAACAACAACAACAATAATAATAATAATAATAATAATAATAATAATAATAATAATAATAATAATAATAATAATAACAACAACAACAACAACAATAAAACAACAACAACAATAATAATAATAATAATAATAATAATAATAATAATAATAATAATAATAATAATAATAATAATAATAATAATAATAATAATATCATCATCATCATCATCATCATCATAATACTGATAGTTCAGTGTTGGTGTGTTGGCGGCAGGAATAGCTCAGTGGTCAGAGCGCACTTGTGTACGTGCGTCTCGGGCGACGTGGGTTCGAATCCTGACTTCAGCCAACTATTGTGCGATTGTTGGTTATCCCTGTCTGCCTGTCTGCCAAATTGTGGGTGGATGCGTTAAACTTCAATGAGGGCAGTTTTCTGCTTTATTCATCGGCGTTTTCTTGTTACATTCTGTGCAGTGTATTTCGTATAATACTGGCGCCCCATTATTTCCCCTATAAACCTAATACTGGATTTATTCATCATCGACATTACGGTGTTACAGGTCGCGGGAGATAATTACGTTCTGTGAAATGGGGGACGAAACAGAATTGTACACGAAGGCTGAGTTTATTACGTTCAAAGGAAAATGTTTTTAAACGTTAATCCTAGGCTAGATTGAATAAAATACTTTTTAAAACTTCGGACTAATATTAATGACGACGCACGACACATGTTAAGCTCGCACAGCAGATGTGCGAGCATCGTACCGCACTGCGCATGCTTTGTACAATGAGTGCCGCAGTAGGGTGGTGGTTTTGGAACCATACTAGTATTGAAACGTTTGAGGTTAAGCAGCGTCTAGCGGGGGTTAGTTACTAGGATGGGCCGACAACAGAAAGAATTAAGCAAAACGGGCACGTGATACACCCCATCGCATGGAATTTAAAAAAAAGATCCTGACGCTCATGTCCTAGTGAGTGCCCGCTGCATAAATACACCCAACAAATCATCAGGCTCCGTTTATCTCCCTTGACCCTGTGTCAGTCTACGCTGTACAAAGTAATCATTGACCCTGTGTCAGTCTACGCTGTACAAAGTAATTATTGACCCTGTGTCAGTCTACGCTGTACAAAGTAATCATTGACCCTGTGTCAGTCTACGCTGTACAAAGTAATTATTGACCCTGTGTCAGTCTACGCTGTACAAAGTAATCATTGACCCTGTGTCAGTCTACGCTGTACAAAGTAATCATTGACCCTGTGTCAGTCTACGCTGTACAAAGTAATCATTGACCCTGTGTCAGTCTACGCTGTACAAAGTAATCATTGACCCTGTGCCAGTCTACGCTGTACAAAGTAATCATTGACCCTGTGTCAGTCTACGCTGTACAAAGTAATCATTGACCCTGTGTCAGTCTACGCTGTACAAAGTAATCATTGACCCTGTGTCAGTCTACGCTGTACAAAGTAATCATTGACCCTGTGTCAGTCTACGCTGTACAAAGTAATCATTGACCCTGTGTCAGTCTACGCTGTACAAAGTAATCATTGACCCTGTGTCAGTCTACGCTGTACAAAGTAATCATTGACTCTGTGTCAGTCTACGCTGTACAAAGTAATCATTGACCCTGTGTCAGTCTACGCTGTACAAAGTAATCATTGACCTTGTGTCAGTTTACGCTAAACAAAGTAATCATTGACCCTGTGTCAGTCTACGCTGTACAAAGTAATTATTGACCCTGTGTCACTCTACGCTGTACAAAGTAATCATTGACCCTGTGTCAGTTTACGCTAAACAAAGTAATCATTGACCCTGTGTCAGTCTACGCTGTACAAAGTAATCATTGACTCTGGTTCAGTCTACGCTGTACAAAGTAATCATTGACTCTGGGTCAGTCTAGGCTGTACAAAGTAATCATTGACCCTGTGTCAGACTACGCTGTACAAGGTAATCAAAGTGCACAGCGCACCAAAAAAATCGTCGATAGCTTTACAGGCATTCGATGTGTACAGTGCATCCAGAAATCGTCAAGAGCGTTACGGGTATTCGATGTGTACAGAGCATCCAGAAATCGTCAAGAGCGTTACAGGTATTCGATGTGTACAGTGCATCCAGAAATCGTCCGGTTGTCTTTGACTAATAGACGCAAAATTCAAGATATCATATCGTGTGGCACGCCGATTTCGAGCATGCTGTGCCGAGGCAATCAAAATATTTTTGGCTGGGCGCTTGCTACACTGGAAGCTGAACAAGCAAAAATAAACAGAGAGAGAGAGAGAGAGAGAGAGAGAGAGAGAGAGAGAGAGAGAGAGAGAGAGAGAGAGAGAGAGGGAGGGAGAGAGAGAGAGAGAGAGAGAGAGAGAGAGAGAGAGAGAGAGTGAGAGAGAGAGAGAGAGTGAGAGAGAGAGAGAGAGAGAGAGAGAGAGAGAGAGAGAGAGAGAGAGAGAGAGAGAGAGAGAGAGAGAGAGAGAGAGAGAGAGAGAGAGACGCGATGCGTCTTCTACTTTGGTACCACATTTTGTAAACACTAGTATCTAGTTGACGCAGAAACATGTTTGGAGCTGTTCATGCTGATTAACCTCGTTATTTGGTTTGTTTTTTTTCCAGCGGGAGAAAACATGTGTTACGCAACAATACCTTTGCTATTGAAGACGGGTTATTTAAAACAAAAACAGCAATGAGCTTAAGTTTAAAAAAAATAAAATAATAATAATAATAATAATAATAATAATAATAATAATAATAATAATAATAATAATAATAATAAATACATTTTTAAAAAAAAGTTTTAGAAAATTTATAAATTATTTGAATAAAAATTTAAGAAAATGAACTCATGTAACCGTGACGAACTCCGGGGCCGACAAAACACAACACACACACACACATACACACACACACCCCCCCCCACACACACACAACACACACACACACACAAACACACGCACTCTCTCATACACACACTCTGTCACTCTCTTAAGCCCATGCCACACGAGCGTCAAATCTACTGGACTTGACGCGAATCGGAGGAATTTTTCGACTTCGAAGTCGGAATTTCATTATGACTTGAATCGCGCAGTGCCACACGAAAGTCGCACATCGAGTCAAACTTGAGGGTTATTGGTCTTGAAGTTTTGCTGTACGTGTGTTGTGATCACGTGATTCATATTCTGCTTCTCATTGGCCAAAAGGTCCGAATCACACAATCGAGACTCGCGGAATTAGAACATGTTGAAAGTCGGCAATCGGAGCCAATTCAAAGAATCTGGATTCGCGATGCACAGGGTGCCACACGACAATCAAGGGATTTTGTCGTGATTTCATGAATTGGATTCAAGATTTGACGCTCGTGTGGCATGACCATTACACAAACATACACTTTCTATATCTCTCTCACACACATTACATTACATTACATGATTATTGCTTTAGGTCCAGTGGACTCTTCCGAGACAAATCAGAACCGGACAACCCCCGATCCGTATAAAAGATCTGCTGAAACAACCCTAGTGGTAAAACTGAAGGCTCTCTACCAGCCAGTCACTTTACAATGAAGACGTCCCACGCAGGGGACGCTGAGGCTATACTCTAATTTATCGAACCCCCGTTTTCAAAATCAAAATAAAATACAAACATCATTATACATTATTAACAAAACACATACATATAAAATGCTTACATTGCTAAATAATAACATCATAAGAAGCCCTAGTGACCACCTGGCAGAAAGCGTCCAATATTCCCAAGCTGATCCAACAAACCTCGCACACAAATAAGGAGTCTTGTCCCGGAAGAGTTTTCAAGAAAAAAGGTAGGTGACTGGTCTGGCGAAGAAGAAGACAGTATAGCAGATTGATAGAACAGAGTAGGAATGAGAAAGAACAAAGGAGTAAGACAGCGACAATGGGAATTTAAAGCACTAAATTTCCAGAAAGTGGGGATACTATTTTTATACTGAAACCCCCGGCACCCCAACGGGGGAACTCTCTCACACACACACACTCTCTCATATACACACACACACTCTCTCTCTCTCTATCTCTCAAACACAGAACCACCCACCCACGCATGCAGAACGGGTGCACTGATTGCTGGACGACAATTCACTTCCACGCGTCCTTTCATGACTGGTGCACGCGAACTTTACGAGAGTCACATACGACGGCTAATTAACTCCAGGGTAATCCCAAAAGGCACAACCACTACCTAACCACCTCATCTTAATAAGCCCTCCACTCTCACCCGACATAGCAAACCGTACAGTCACCCACCTATCACAGACTAAAATGATATTGTGCATGTTACACTGATCATTGCTACATTTAAAATGAAAGGCTGTATCACGAGGTCACAAAATAATGACGGAGGCTGTAACACGAGAAGACACATATTTTAACGACGGGAAGAAATAGAATTTAAAGAATCCGAATGTTAAAGGTCGGGTTATATGTCTAAAAAATAGTACGACCATTCTTGTTGTTGGTGGTGTTACTGACGGGGGTTGTAGTGGTAGTGGTGTGTGAGCGCGCGCGCGCCGTGTGTGTGTGTGTGTGTGTTTGTGAATGTGTGTTTGTGCGCGCGTGCGTGCGCGAGACTGTACGAGGCCGTGTGCCAGTCTGCGTGCGTGCACACACATATTATTCTATTCTATTGGATTCAAAACATATTAGGCTTATATTATATATTCTATTCTATTCGATTCAAAGCATCTTCGATATATATTATACATTGTATTCTATTCGATTCAAAGCATCTTCGATATCTATTATATTCTATTCGATACTAAGCATCGGTCATATTTATTGTAACAAAGACACACAAACAAATGTACATTATATCTGTAATAATAACAACGTTATGCGGCAAAAACGAAAGGTGCTAAAATGAACAGGAAAGCTGACACGTACTGTGAAGATTCAAAACAAAATGCTTGGCAAGTAGTGCTTAACAAATAATGTTGCCAATGGTACTTCAACAATAAACAAACAAATAACATAAAATAAACAAATACATTCATTCATTAATAAATCAATTAATTAATGAACCAAACAAAGTGAAGTAAGCCTTCAATTTTGCGTGCATGTGAAAACCGTCGCAAAGCTGGAATCTGACAACAAGTGAACTGCTGAAGAGAAAAAAACAAACACACACAAACATAAACTGAAAAATTTGGAAAAAAACCAACAAACTTACAGAAAGAAGCATCGTTAAGAACCAAACACACAAATCAACAAATTTCTCAGATAAAATAAATACTGTGAGTACGAGGGGGAAACAAATCAAATTTTCAATAAACAGGTGCTGGTTACCTACATATTTTCTTTTAATACCCAACTTCACTTTGAAACACAATGTAATCTGCTAAACATGCTACTACAAAACAAGCGGCAGTGTAAACTTCAAAATGTTAGCCATTTTGAAACGAAACGGCTTTTAAAGCTGTGCAACAAAAAAAAAAAAAAGGTGCGTCCCAAAACAAAAACGGTAAAAAAACAAAAAAAGAAGAATCGGGTAAGACTAAAACTGAAAAGCTGCAACAACTAAAATTGTTAAAAAAATAATAATAAAAAAGGAACTAAATGAACGAAGCCTCGAAGGAGACGAAAGAGTGTGGGTTAAATACAAACTCAAACGAAATGAAGCAGAAACAAAAGAAGGACGGAAAAATGAAGAAAAACATGAAGAAGAAACGGGCAGGCTAGAAGCTGAACAGTGCACTCAAGTGGAAGTGAACATACAAGTTGCCATACTGTCACGTCACAACGGCGCTGGCCATGGTTAGAAGGTTCGTTTCTGCCGTGGCGTTAGGGTCCAGATTTTCCGTTTTCGTACCCTGCAAACAAACATTCCCCCCCAAGAAGACTCCCCAACGTCAACAATGATTTAATAATATTCAAGATGCAAAACAACGAAGATCAGAGAGAAGACACGAGACGTAAGAAATGTATTCGTCCAACAGTTCGCATTGGAAAAGTTGTCCCAAAAGAAGTCCAACATCAAAAATGAGCTAAAACGAATTACTGAAAAAAATCAAATGTAAATGACAACAGTGAGGATTGTACGAGTGGGGTACGTAATATTGGCATCATGGTAGATTTGTTTCTCTTCTCTTTTGTTGGCTGTTATAATATAGGATTAAACCCTGCACCGTACATTGATTACAAGAATTTAAACGACTGGCTATTGGCGTGCATCCTAGCACTAAAATAAGTATATAGTATTGCAGAGAGAGATAAGATAACAATTTTATTTTGCAAAGGTAATAGAGTAAGCGCTGAATGCACTTTTTTACATCTTGCCCTTGGGACTTTAACAATAACTATTAAATACAATTGAAGGTTATAACATTCACATCATGGAACAATAACAAAGAAACAAAGTCATCATTAGATAAAATCCTTTTCAAACAATTGAAATCCAATTAATGTTGTTAATCTCAATCAACAACATTAACAATTAATGTGTATTTAATTTTTAATGTGTTTTAGGAGACGTGTTCTGAATATGATGTAAATTTAGATGCTGGAGTGCGGAGATCTTCAGGAAAGTTATTCCACAATAATAGAGAGAGAGAGAGAGAGAGAGAGAGAGAGAGAGAGAGAGAGAGAGAGAGAGAGAGAGAGAGAGAGAGAGAGAGAGAGAGACAGAGACAGAGACAGAGACAGAGACAGACAGACGGATAAAGATGAATAATTCACAGGGAGGACAGAGATATGTGGTTAAGAGTTTTGTTTGTTCAAAACTACCAAAACTGCAGCACTAAATTATAGAACGATTTGTGGCAATAAATTCTCTTTCAAAGGGTTAGCTTCCTTCCCGGATCCCACGTCTGCTGCAACCAGCCCAAATGTGGGTACTCTTTTCACACGAAGCTGTTTCAACCTGGGCACTTCGTTCAAGATTCTTCTTATGCTCTGGACAATCAGTCACTTCATTTTGACCAAGCTCACTGCCAACACTGACGGGGGACAAGCTGAGATCGCAACGAAATGGCCGTCTGCATCAATGACACCAGTCCACACCTGCGAACCATCGGCCGCAGAGAAGTGGAGATAATATCTTTCCTATCCTTCTCTCCTTCTTCGGTGGAGGATAGCATCTATTAAGGATTATTTCAATAAACTCCAGTCCCCTCCCTTTTAGGAGGGCCACCTTTGTTAGTTGTGCTCCATACACAAACTTTTTGTCTCCCTTACGTGGATAACCTTTTGATAAGAAGTCCTGGTAGAAGATTGCACTCTGGGTTCTTAAAGCATGTCTGAAGTCAAGAACAAAATTGGGCCCAAAAAACAACCCCCACCAAAACCCTTATAACATGTCTTTTTTATGGTTTAAACAAATATTTTTATTCAAGGAAAAAACATATAATTTCAAACAATGATTTACAGGATAGGCAACAAGCAAGCTTATATAAACCCACCCTGTATGACAAAATTCGACATAATAATTAAGTGACAGGCAACTGATAGTTGCATAACATGTCTTACTGACGCTAACAAATGTTTATAAAGTTTATTCATGCATTGTGTGTCTATTATTTGCGAAAAATGAATCTAATTTGGTGTCAGAGAATCCAAAATTGAACAACAAAAAAAGGTTAAGTCACACTAACAGATGTTTATAATAATAACTGCGACAGTTTAATATAAACTTCCTGTAGGAGCGGTCAAGAGGTCGTTTGCTATAGCAGTAAATGGCTAATCTCCCTAGAGAGGCACAGGCGCCCAAAACAAGATTAACCCAGCGTTGGGTGACGATCATTCTCCAAGGAGTTGTTGTGAATGAACCTGAAGGGACTATTTTGCGCTTGTGGTATTACTGAGAGAGCCGTATACCTATTACATATGGACTGTAGCAAGCAGCCGGCCCTGTGCCAGACCAGCGAGGTGATCTTAGCGAGGAACCGAGACTTTTTAAGCTGCGTATACGTTTACTCGACAGCTTTCACCTCCGTAGCGCGGACTGAGAAGCCTATGACCATAATAATCTAGTGTAAAACTTGGAGAAGAAAAACCAAACTCACTCAACTTTAATAAAAGTTTGTAAAAAAAAAAAAGATGTCCGAATCACTTTTAATCAGATGTCGCTGGACGTGTTGAAATGTCCTTAATACACCCGCTTTCATACCTCTCCGAGTTAGTTGATAGCTTACTATCATAAATATATTGCAATGAGATTGCACACCAAACATGATTGTGGTACTTACAAGATCCGAAATGGGCACTTCGCTTCGTATTGTGGCTTCCGCCGTTTCTACAGCATCGTACACAGTGAGATAAACGTTGGCCTCATATTTCTTGGAAAACTCGGCTTCCTGCATCGTCCGCCATACCTCGTCTGAAGAAACATGAAAAGAAAACGCTGGTTAATGAAAAATGCAAACCAGACCGCTTAATCTGAAACACTGAAAACAAGACAATTTAATATGAAACTCTTAAAACAATACTACTTAATATGAACCAATAAAAACAAGACTACTTAATATAAAACAATGAAAACAAGACTACTTAATATAAAACAATGAAAACAAGACTACTTAATATAAAACAATAAAAACAAGACTACTTAATATAAAACAATGAAAACAAGACTACTTAATATAAAACAATGAAAACAAGACTACTTAATATGAACCAATGAAACAAGACTACTTAATATGAACCAATGAAACAAGACTACTTAATATAAAACAATGAAAAGAAGACCACTTAGCCTATTTTCAAACAACGAAAACAAAACACTTATTATAAATCAATTAAAACAAAGTCAATGTGATATGATGAAAAGAAGTATGACTGCCACAGTAAAATATAAAAAAAATGCATATATATATATATTATTTTTATTTTATTTTACTGTGGCAGTCATACTTCTTTTCATATATATATATATATATATATATATATATATATATATATATATATATATATATATATATATATATATATACTTTAAATTGTGAATGCTAGCAGTATTTCGTTTTATTCCATTTAAAATAATAAATAAATTTTATAACATGCGCATCTTGATCCATACAAGATTGAAGGCATCAGCAGTCTTTGGCATCAGTTCGCATAAATAAATTTAAAAAAAAACAAACGTGACGCATGACGTGACGTGCATGACGCAGAGAAAACAAATTACAACGTACAAGAAACTACTTGAAAATAAAGTCAATTGTGGTGAGTGCAAACATACATGACAGACACTGTAAAAAATAAAAGGTTTTATGGTTGCCCTTTAGCTTCAGTCGTAGGTTGATAGAAGGGCCACCTCCCTACCTCCCTCCCCCACACCCCTTTTTTTCCCCCACACCCCTTTTTTCTCCCCACCCCCCATCTTTTCCCCCACCGTTATCTTTCCAACTCCACACTCAAAACAAACCTTTTTGGAAACTTGACTAGCTTTGTGAAGCGGAGCCTGTCTTGTCTTCTCCACTTTCACTTCTTTTTCAGTTTTAAAAATAAAGAGAGAGATAGAGGGAGAGGGAGATGGGGGGAGAGAGAGAGGGGAAAAGAGAGAGAATGAGAGAGAGAGGAAGAGAGAAAGAAAGAAAGAAAGAGAAAGAGAGAGCACGGTAGACATTGACAGTGGGCGTGTTAAATAATTATGTGCTGTCTCGCTGTACGGCCCGTTATCAACAATTCCAGTGTCCACTGTCTTTACGAAACTTGTGGAGACATGAGCGGGAAATATCACCACTACGTTATCAAACCATCTGCAGTTCCCACAGCTATCATCAATTAAAATATAGATTGGAATAATAATAAAGTCTATTTTGACATTTTTTTTACTTTTTTTTTGGGGGGGGGTGTGTGGGGAGTGGGGGTGGGGGGCAATGTGGGTGAAGAGTGGGGTGGGAGGGCGCTTCAATGTTTGTGATTATCGACTCATTCAGATAGAACCAGAAAGAAAGTAAGAATGTAAGTCTTGTCATGCAGATATAGATGTTCATCATCATCATCATCATCATCATCATCATCATCATCATCATCATCATCATCATCATCATCATCATCATCATCATTATCATCATCATCATCATCATCATCATCATCATCATCATCATCATCATCATCATCGTCGTCGTCGTCGTCGTCATTATCACTTGGGCTTTGAAGTAAGCTTGTCCCATGAATATATGAAAACATTAATGAAAAGCAAATTAACCTATGTTAATACTGACCTCTTATACCAGCGAGGTAGACAGTAACGCCGATACCTTTGTATTCTTCAATCAGCTGAAAACAGCACAATTAAACATTTTCTATGAAATAGCGAAATAATAAGGGATATATATTTATATATTGGCGTATATAGGTTTAAGCCTCTTACAACTTTAAATGTAATAAAACGGTATAACAACAACAACAATATTCTAAAATAATAAATAATAGTAATAAACATTTATGACATAAAGTATTCAAATAAGAATGTGAAAAATCCACAAAGTTGTGAAATCATAATATATAAAACATGTCTATACAATAATGAAATAATAATATTTTTTATATAAAAGTTGTGAAATAAAAATAAAACATTTTCTATAAAGTAATGACATAATAATAATTCAGTATTTCTACAAAGTAATGAAATAATAATAAAGATTTATTTTCAAGAGAATAGTGAAATTATATGAATGCAAATAATACTAATAATAATAACAATAATAATAATAATAATAATAATAATAATAATAATAATAATAATAATAATAATAATAATAATATAGTAGTAGTAGTAGTAGTAGTAGTAGTAGTAGTAGTAGTAGTAGTAGTAGTAGTAGTAGTAGTAGTAGTAGTAGTAGTAGTACATAAAAATAAATACATAAATAAAACTTCAATCGAGAAACCATCTTTTGATAAAACAACATAAACACTATCATAATGATATACAACCCGTTGACTTGTACAAGTGTTGCTGAACCCGGGTCGATTCCCGTTAAGTGTCGGGATAGTGTCCCTTTCACAACAAGGGGTCGACCTACTGTAACCAATAAAATAATGACTCGCACAAAACATTGTTCCACTTCCCTCCCCCAACTTCCGTGTCATCTCAGGGGTCCCACAAGAACTAGTGAAGTCCAGTTCAAGTGCAGATGATTTGGGGTTCCAACGTACAAGTCGATCTAGGTGGCTGGATAGGTGACATGGTCCACGCCGCGGTTACACAGTCCTGGCGACGTGGGTTCAATTACATGGAGCACCCATTTGGACAGTTACCTTTGATGAAGATAATATTTCGTGGACATTTGTTGAGCAACACCACGACCATCTTTGAGCAATTGTTTTTTGAGCTGGGAAGTGCGTTATGCCAACACAGGATATTGCGTTTCAGTTATTCTGATTCTTATTCCATTCTATTCTATTGTCGGACTTTAATCAGATTTGAACGGGATTTTATTTATTATATTATTTTGTTTTTATTGTCTTGTAAATTATTTAATTAATGTATGTAATTACTTTATATTAAGTATGATTTGGTGCAGTTTCGTGTGGTGCCCTGTATAGTGCAGTGTAGTGTAGTGTAGTGTAATATAGTTTAATTTAGTTTAATTTTGTGTTATTTTATTTTATTTTTTAAGAGTTATTGCTTTAGTTATTTGACATGTATTAGGTCTGTCCTTATTCATGACATGCAAGTAGCAAATGAACGTCTGTGTGCATTAGTTCATAGTATTACGTGGAATTTTTTTTTTGTTTATTGAATAAATCGAAATGTGGTAGTTGTAAACACAGGTGATTTTGTTTTCCTCTGTGCCTAGCTTACTGTGTACCTGTCTAAGAGCCTTGATACCCTGTGGATCCACAAACGCCATAGCGGTACAGTCGATCACCAAATGTCGGAATGGTCGGGGATCTTTGGGGACCAGGTTCGATCCCGGGTCACCTTTGCCGTTCCTCCCACCACCGGGCCCAGAGGGGTTGTGGTGTCCGACAGGTTCCAGCTCCACCACCATCGATTCGTCAACGATAAGATCTGCTGTACTCTGTGTCCAAATAAATAAATAAATTCATTAATTTTTAAAAGTAAACAACAACTAAACACTAGCTTCAGTAAAAAGGATGACTATTATGGCAAGAAGAAAATAAACCTGGATGCTGTACAGCGAAAGAATCAAACGAACAAAAATGACGAAAACAAATCTTCGTCGCTTTATTAACTAATAAAAGCTTAAAAGAAACTATAAAAAAACAAACCACTATATTGTTGTCTTTGATTCGCTTATTTTATAACATCATACATTATGAAATAATGTCGTTAGAGAGAGAGAGAGAGAGAGAGAGAGAGAGAGAGAGAGAGAGAGAGAGAGAGAGAGAGAGAGAGAGAGAGAGAGAGAGAGAAAGAGAGAGAGAGAGAGAGAGAGAGAGAGAGAGAGAGAGAGAGAGAGGGGTGGGAGGGTAGGTCAGTGAAGAAACAGGGGGAGCTGAGGTATAAAGCGAATGAAGGGTTGGAAGAAGGGAGCGAGGGGAGTGTGGGGGAGAGGAAGAGTGGGGTGTGGGAAAGAAAGAAGGAAAAAGTGGAGAGATGGGCCAGATAGACAGGCGAACCAACAAAATGCTGAAGAAACAGCTTGGTCAGTGTAAAATGTTTTATTAAAACAAATCAAACGTGTTATTAACAATAACAATAACAACAACAACAACAACAACAACAACAACAACAACAACAAGCTTCCAAAAGGCGAAAGCAAAACCAATAATGAACACCCCTACATCAAAAGGTTAGCACCACTGAACAGATGAAGATTGTCATTATGCAAATGGTAACAACAAAACCAGTTTGTTTTCTACTTTGACGCGAAAATAATCCATATGACTGACCGAGTTCAGAGCAAAATACTAATTTAGTGAAGGAAAATATCTTGGGAAAAAGGAACCGGACAGATGCAGATGGAAGGTTCATCATACCCAACACTAAATCGTACCATAGCACCCTTTTACTACTGGAATATATGCATACTTAACATACAATTATTGTATATTTAGGGGCAAATACTATTTTCATGATAGCGACCTAAATTCGCCTGGCCTAGACACACACACACACACACACACACACACACACACACACACACACACACACACAAACAAACAAAAAACAAAACAATGGCGCAATGCGCAAACATGAAATCAAATAATCCAAAACACCTTCCAAAAGGCGAAGCGGGAAAGAATCAAAACAGAATTGTAGCATGACACCAATACCTACCTACCCCTATCTTATCCTATCCTATCCTATCCCGTAACTCGGAGGTCGTAAGGGCACCACAGATGATCGTTTAACCAGCGTACTCCATCTTTCTCTGTCCTCTGCAACCCTGATGGCTTCCCTCAATGTCAAACCAGTCCATTCTCGAATGTTGTCCTCCTACCTCTTTTTCGGTCTCCCTCTTCTTCTACCTCTTTGCACTGTGCCTACCCACAGCCCAATTATTTAGTTAAGTGAACATTTATGTCTTACTTTCTGACCCCCCCCCTAACAAATAAGACATGAAGCGCCAGGAAAATGTTATCAGTACAATCAATGGGAACTATGTTCAAAGCAACGGAGTCAAGAAAAGGGGAACGAATACTTAACATACCCCAAACCTTGCCCCCATCGCCTCTACATCAAAACAAAATTGCTCTGTTACCTTTAAAAAAAATAAAAGCTCTTTTATCACAAGGAAATAATTGTAGTTCATTGTAGTTAGCCTGCAAGTTGATTTATCGCGATGATGATGATTTGAATGTATTACAGAGATTCATTTTATGGAGTTCTGATAGGAACTGTTGTTTTTATTTTGCTAGTGTTTTGTCTGCCTGGTGGAAGAGCTTAAGAATAGCTCCAAACCTTGTAATGTATTGTTTTGCCTTGTTTAGGTCCAAATAAGCATTCTTTTAGTTTATTTATCCGTTATGTTTCTCATTGTTATAGACAGACAGACGGACGACATAGATGGATAGACAGACAGACAGACAGACAGACAGACAGACAGACAGATAGATAGATAGATAGATAGATAGATAGATAGATAGATAGATAGATAGATAGATAGATAGATAGATAGATAGATAGATAGATAGATAGATAGATAGATAGATAGATAGATAGATAGATAGATTAACTGATATAATTAGAAGGCAAAAACATAAAGCGAAACTGATCTGCAGTTTGCAATGATAAACAAGGGGACAGTTTATTTACTGACAGCAAATAATTGTAGTTCATTCACATATACTTAACCTACCAATGAATTATTGCTTTCTAAGTGCAAACTTGACTTCTGGAACGTGACGTAGGCTTACATACGTCATGAGATACGCACACAATAACAAATGGGTATTTATTTATGGACAACTTTTCTTGACCCTTGACAGTGAGTCAGAGGTCAAATGTTGTTGGCAACCTTTTACACTAACATGGCATGATCACACAACAGTTTATAAAACCATTAGAGCTGGGTACCGTGAATCAAAGTCGTACCGGTATTACCGCGGGATTTTTAGGTCGTATCGGTATTTCATACCGGTTACGGGTATACCGCGATTTTAAGTGTTACAATCAAATGGGATATGGCACTGACAGTAGTGACTGATGCAAAAGAAAGATTGTCATACACATCAAAACAGTTTCAAAGAACCACATTTCCATAGAAACTGAAGCTTTTTTTTTTTTTTTTTGCTTGAACGCATTCAAAACAAATTATGATAAATCACTGTTTAGAACATCAGCAAACTTTAAACCACAAAATCAAAATAAAACATGTTTTATTTTGATTTTGTGGTTATCTAGATCTCAGACGCACTTCATTAATGTAACTAGAAATTAATAGATTGTTGCACACTTACATGCATTACAGCTCGCATTTGGATTCGCCTGAGGACCTTTCGCATCTTCTCAGGCTTAACTCCAGTCGTCTTGTACACGTTCTTCAAGAACAGTTCTCCATTGGCGTAATACAATGGGGTGCTGTAGCTAATCACTTTGATCCCACGCTTGGGCTCCGTCTGAAAACAAAATAAGTGAAGGCCAAACAAAACTAAACAATGTCTTACTTTATTTTTCCTCTTCGTCTTCTACCTTTTTTTACATTCTGTCTTCTTTCATTTTTGGTCTGTCTTTCTCTTTAGTTTTGTTTATTATTTTTTCTTTCGGTGTTTTTTTCATTCCTTGTTTTTTTTTTCTTTCATTCTTTGTTTGTTGTTGTTGTTGTTTCCTTCTTGTTCCTCTTTTTGTCTTCTTCCTTCATCTATCTCTTTTCTTTCTTTCTTCCTTCATCTATCTCTTTTCTTTCTTTCTTCCTTCCTCTATATTTTCTTTCTTTCTTCCTTCCTCTATATTTTCTTTCTTTCTTCCTTCCTCTATCTTTTCTTTCTTTCTTCCCTCCATCCTCTAGCTTTTCTTTCTTTCATTCTTCCTTCCTCTATCTTTTCTTTCTTCCTTCCTCTATCTTTTCTTTCTCCTTCCTCTATCTTTTCTTTCTTCCTTCCTCTATCTTTTCTTTCTTCCTTCCTCTATCTTTTCTTTCTTCCTTTCTCTATCTTTACTTTATTCCTTCCTCTATCTTTTCTTTCTTTCATTCTTCCTTCCTCTATCTTTTTATCTTTTCTTTCTTCCCTCCTTCCACTATCTTTTCTTTCTTCCTTTATCTTTTCTTTCTTCCTTCCTCTATCTTTTCTTTCTTCCTTTCTCTATCTTTTCTTTCTTCCTTCCTCTATTTTTTTCTTTCTTCCTTTCTCTATCTTTTCTTTCTTCCTTCCTCCACCTTTTCTTTCTTTCATTCTTCCTTCCTCTATCTTTTTATCTTTTCTTTCTTCTTTCCTCTATCTTTTCTTTCTTCTTTCCTCTCATCTATCTTTTCTTTCTTCCTTTCTCTATCTTTCTTCCTTCATCCATCTTTTCTTTCTTTCTTCCTTCCTCTCTCTTTTTTCTTTCTTTTATCTTCCTTCCTCTTGTTTTCTTTTAACTATTCTTTCATTCTTCCTTTAGCTATTTTATTTCTTACTTTCTTCCTTCCTCTATCTTTTCTTTCTTTCTTCCTTCCTCTAACTTTCTTTTTTTCTTTATCTATCTTTTCTTTCGTTCTTCCTTTAGCACTTTTCTTTATTTCTTTCTTCCTTACTCTATTTTCTTTCTTCCTTCCTCCATCTTTTCTTTCTTCCTTCCTCCATCTTTTATTTCTTTCTTCCTTCCTCCATCTTTTCTTTCTTTCTTCCTTCCTCTATCTTTTCTTTCTTTCTTCCTTACTCCATCTTTTCTTTCTTTCTTCCTTACTCCATCTTTTATTTCTTTCTTCCTTCCTCCATCTTTTCTTTCTTTCTTCCTTCCTCTATCTTTTCTTTCTTTCTTCCTTCCTCCATCTTTTATTTCTTTCTTCCTTCCTCCATCTTTTCTTTCTTTCTTCCTTCCTCTATCTTTTCTTTCTTTCTTCCTTCCTCCATCTTTTATTTCTTTCTTCCTTCCTCTATCTTTTCTTTCTTTCTTCCTTCCTCTATCTTTTCTTTCTTTCTTCCTTCCTCCATCTTTTCTTTCTTTCTTCCTTCCTCTATCTTTTCTTTCTTTCTTCCTTCCTCCATCTTTTATTTCTTTCTTCCTTCCTCCATCTTTTCTTTCTTTCTTCCTCTATCTTTTCTTTCTTTCTTCCTTCCTCTATCTTTTCTTTCTTTCTTCCTTCCTCCATCTTTTCTTTCTTTCTTCCTTCCTCCATCTTTTCTTTCTTTCTTCCTTCCTCCATCTTTTCTTTCTTTCTTCCTTCCTCTATCTTTTCTTTCTTTCTTCCTTCCTCTATCTTTTCTTTCTTTCTTCCTTCCTCCATCTTTTCTTTCTTTCTTCCTTCCTCTATCTTTTCTTTCTTTCTTCCTTCCTCTATCTTTTCTTTCTGTCTTCCTTCCTCTATCTCTTTTCTTTTTTTATGTCTTACTTCCTGTAGCCGAGCGGAGCATTTGACTCCCGTCTCTCGGCCATGACCTTGAGAACATTGCTGTTATTTTCATTTTATCCCTCAAAAGAGGGATGTCATACAAATATTTGCCCTGCAAGGCGGTGAAGCGTGGGTGGTAGTACCGGGTTGCCGGCTACTAGTGCCACGCACTCTTCTGCAAAGTCGCTGCCACCGACCTGCATAAAATGCCTGCCGACAATGAAGTCCCGCTCACCACCAAAATCAGAAGGCGAATGGTCAGCCGGGGAGAACAATGTCGTGTTGCCTTGTCCTGCATAACCCAATGGCATCCCCAAAGGAGTCTGCAAAGCAGGAGCCACCCAAGGCTAGTCTAACTAATTTAAATATTAATTTCCTTTTCAATTCACCTAAAATGTATTAAACTAATTATTACTGTTTTCAACCCTCTGACGGTAAACGGAATAAGATCTGGCAAAAACGGCAGTTGAGTGCAAATATATCTTACTGTTCAGCATCACTCACTTGAACTTTTGCCCACGGTTGTAGCCCAGGGGTCGAGCGTTCGCTTGGAACATTGATGGCCCGGGTTCGAGTCCCGTGAAGGGCAAGACAAGAGTGGCAATTTTGTGTACTCTTTAGTATGATTACTCTGGTGGTTCAATGTTGATTTAGGTCAATGTCCCTCTATGACAGTGGCAACTGTGTACTGTGAACAATAGCAGTATAATTGCTCCGGTGATTCAGTGCTGATTTAGCTTCCTCTATAAAGTTGGCAATTTTGTACCCTTTATCATAGCAGTATGGTTGCTCGGATGGTTCAGTGTTGATTTAGGTCCCTATCCAACTTCCTTGGGATGGTTGGTTTATCCCCTGTCTGCCGTCTGGACAATAGTGGGGTAGACGTTGAACTTCAAATGTTCAGTTTTGAACTTTACACTGAAGTTGCTGCTGACACTTCCTTACCGTAGTATAGATATCGATAGATTTGTACAGGTCAGCATCTCCCACGTTTTCCACTGTCTTGACTGAAGCCCTGTCAACCAAAGTACTCGAAATATAGGTTTCTTCAACGTGACGATGATGATGATGATGACGATGATGATAATTATGGTGATGATGATGGTAATGATGGTGATGGTGGTGGTGGATGTGGTGTTGGTGATAATAATGATGATGATGATGATGATGATAATGATGATGTGTGGTGGGGTGATAATGACGATAAGGAGGATGATGAGGATTGTGGTGATGATTTTATTGTTGTTGTTAATGATGATGATGATGACGACGATGATGATGATGGTGTGATGGTGATGATGATGATGATGATGATGATGATGATGATGATGATGATGATAATGATGATGAGGGTATGAGGATGATGATGGTGGTGATGATGTTATGATTGCTGTTGTTGATGATGCTGATGGTGATGATGATGATGACTGCAGTCTTTTTATAGCGCAGCACTCCATGACACAGTCATGCACAATGCGCGCAAAGAACTACAATGGAAGCTCAGCCAACAGCCACAAATAATAATAATAATAACAATAATAATAATAATAATAATAATAATAATAATAATAATAATAATAATAATAATAATAATAATAATAATAATAATAATAATAATAATAATAATAAAAATGGAACAAACTGAAACATTTGAGATGGGAAATCGTGATCGAGTGCTTCTTTTGCTGCCTGATCCGCTATATCGTATTCCCTCGTATCCCCATAGGACCTACTGTCCACAAACATACTATGCTTTTCCCCTCGGACACGAGTGTAGTGGAACTTTGGAACTTTGAAGGTCATGTAAGTTAAGGCGATGGGACAGTAATTAGTCAGGTTAAACTGATTCTTTCTAGGTTAACAACACAACAACAACGACAACAACAACAGGGGGAGGTAAAGGGGAGTAGAAGGCAGAAGAAGAATAAGAAGATGATAAATCATTCTAATGCATTTCCAGACACACATAATAAATAGCTGAAAATAAGCTTTTTGAAAAGCTTTAGTATTGAGGAGCGGTTCTGTGTCAGTTTTATTGTAATGACCTGTCTTGTATTGTATTGTATTGTATTGTAATGACCTGTCTTGTATTGTATTGTATTGTATTGTAATGACCTGTCTTGTATTGTATTGTATTGTAATGACCTGTATTGTATTGTATTGTGTTGTATTGTATTGTATTGTATTGTATTGTATTGTATTGTATTGTATTGTATTGTATTGTATTGCATTGTATTGTATTGTATTGTATTGTAACGACCTGTCTAAACTGGATGGTTCGTGGAGGTTCAGGAACCTTTTTTCGCGGTTCTCAGATCCCGAGCCTAGGTTCCTGAACCTTGTTTTGTCCAAGGGGTTCGACCTTTCCTCAAACCTTCCAATTAAGCCAGGCCTTAAAGAACCAACATCAAAATAGGCAACGACTGCTAACTCATTCAACAATCTGCAACCTACACACACAAAACCAAAGGAGGATAGAGGGAAGGGTGATCTATGAAGAGTAAGATGAAGGAACAGAAGAGAAGAGGAGGGGAAAAAATGGACAGAGAAAATGGAAGATAAGGCGTGGAGAGGACAGAGAGACAGAGACAGAGACAGACAGAGAGAGAGACAGAGAGGCAGACACTGACAGACAGAGAGAAATAGGGTTGGAAGAGGGGGAAGAAGAGAAATCAACTTACATTTGTGATCGGGTGACGACGGTGAAGAAGGCGAAGACAATGCCGATGTACAGGCCGAAGTCCACGCTGAGAATAACTACGGACAGGAAGGTCACCACCCAAATACCCTGTCACAGTAACAACAACAGCAAAGTCATCACCATCATCACCATCACCATCATCATCATCATCATCATCATCATCATCATCATCATCATCATCATCTTCTTCTTCTTCTTCTTCTTCTTCTTCTTCTTCATCACAAACCACCACCATCAAACTAAACTCTACTACCACCACCACCTTCGATACTACCTCCATCATCACCACATTTATCACTCCGCTTTCACGTTTTCCCCTCATAACATTGTTAATAACGTTTGAAGAAAACCATGTACACAGTGGTTGAAAAGTAACCCACTATTAGGCATTGCTTATACCTTTGGAAAATACAACCGCTTTTGCACAAAGCAAACTGTATTGTGAACCTTACAATATTAGGATTTACGGAATGATCTTCCATTTCATTTTCCAGTGAAGGATGTAGACCATATTGGCCCGTCACCTGGCAGTACATGATCGAGCTCAGCTGACATACAACGTAACACCAAGAGTTCGGGGCCGGAGCCGTGAAGGTCTGATCTCGTCAACGTGAGGTCAAATCAAAGATCGGTAATCAAGTTCTACCGCTGTAAGGACCACAACAGATTTTGTTTCATGCAAAATAATGCAGTAGTTTTTACACAAAGTTATAAACAATTTTCAGCCATTTTGTCGATAGATGGAAATATTTTTCTACGAAGTCTATGATGGTGTACTTGTTTCAACAGGGGCATATTTTTCCGTTCCTTAGACTGACTTTAGTACGTGGAAAAAAGGAGAGTCGGAACCCAAGTGTTTATTTTGATCTTATCGCATAATTTAGCCTCCAGAACGCAGCATTATAATTAAGGTTCACAAACAAAGCCTAAAGCCTTCACAACCTAAAACAGCACAAGCACCAATTTTAGCCAGCTTTTCTTTACAACTCTCTTTGGGACATTGTGCTGGTAGGACTGGCAAAGCAAACCTGTGCTCAGTTTACAGACTAAGACATGTGGTGTAAAGGCAGGGAGATCGCTGTTAGAAGACGAAAAGAAATCGAAATTTTATGTCTGACATTTTTCGATTGACTGCATCCAATACCATTATTGAAGGGAAGGAGGAAACCGGAGTACCATGAGAAAATCCTCGGTGACCTGAATAGTCTAAATCGCATAAGTTCGCCCCTTGCGGGAATCGAACCCGCGACCTTCGGCTTAGGAAACCGGGTCCCTATCCACTGAGCTACCAGGCTTCTAGACGATCCAGAACTTACACAGTCATACGGAGAGACCCTGTACATCTGTGGCAGCTGCAGAACTTGCAGGAACATGGACCTGAGTGCCACCATGATGATAGCAGACAGGCAGCACTGTAACACAACGACCAGTCCATGGGTGTATCCATGTAGTAGATAACCATTATTTTATTGATTTTACTAAAACAAGAAACCCTAAATTTCTTCACGTTTATTGATCAAATACTGTTCACATCCACTCACCCAGATTCTCCTTTCTATTCAACTCAGCGACATACATGTAATCTCAAATTTTCTTCTTCTTTTAAACAACTGTTTTTTTTGGGTCAACTTCAATTTCAGTAGGCTGAAGAAGGCAGTGTGCCGCTGTGGAAATATACCAATATACCAATACACCAATATACCAAGGTAAATCATAGAATCTGAGTCACGATAATTCCTACTCCTTTATTTCCAAGTGTCAAACCCTGGACCAGTATAAAAATGAAAGACAATAAGGACTAATAATTATATCACTATAAAATGTTTAAAAATGACTTAAAATCATGATGAACAAATTTCATTTGCGCAGGATGCGCCTTGCGCAGACTGCTGTTTGATAATGAACTCACTAAAATTAGTAATAGTAGTAGTAGTGGTAGTACTAGTAGTAGCAGTAGTAGCAATTATAGTAGTAGCAGTAGTAGTAAGAGTAGTTGTGTGGGATTAGCAGTAGTAACCATTCGGATCACAATACACCACAGTTATTTTTAAAAAGCCTTTTTGAGAGCAAAGTAGAGTTTGATATATAAAAAAAAAAGTTTGATAATGTAACTCATTTCAAAATCATGCTTCTCCCTCACACGGAAACTCCAAGCGCGTTACATCAAAACAATGTTTAAACATTTCAGTCAAAACGTGGCATGCAATTGAAGGGGTCAGTTCAAGAACGCACCTTAGTCCATTTTTTCTGAGAAAAATCAGAAGAAAATGACGAAACAGTCATTTTGGTATTGTTCATTTCTTATTTTCATAACATAACAGAATATCTTTCTTGCATAAAAACAAACAAAAATTCAAACAGGCGATGTTGTAAAACTGATTTAAAGGGTAGAAAAGCTTGAAATTGAATTTTCGTTTGTTCAATACTGTACTCATGTCCAGGAATGTTGGGGCATAAGGCCTTTGATGCATTTATTCCACCGGACTTGGGCGTGATATTGTACTCCCATCTATACGACACAGGCAATCTCCTGTCACTCAGTGTAAGTGGGTTTTATGTTATCTTTAGCAAAATCTTTATTTCCATACTCTTTGCTTTTTCGTTCTATCAATTTTTATTCATCAGATTAACATAAGGTGTACTCATAAATATTGCTTTTTCAGGAAAAAGAGTAAATTGATTTATCTTATTTCAAGATGTATCGCCATACTTTGATGCAATACTGTGCCTAAGTCCGTTCTTATGTCAGTGTGGACTTCAGATCGATGATGTCCTGGTAGTTAGAATACAAATATAGGGGATATAACTCCTAAAATTGTAGGTATAGACTTTAGATTTTCTGGAACGATTTAGCTCCCCTTGTTTGATGGACTTCATTCGAAAGTCACTGACAATTTTGAACAGGTGCACGCTTGAACTGACCCCTTTAATTATACATCACATCACACATAGATCAAGCATGCAAATTACACAAATTTAAAAAAAGAAGAAGAAATTAAATTGGCGTATAGTGTAATATTACAATGATCGTCCTTTTTTATTTTTTTTAATATAATCCAATATAATGTTGAAATTAATGATGCGTGAAGTGTTAAAAGCAATACAATGCAAAATAAAACAGCGAGTGGGGATGGAAAATGGGAGGGGTATTTTGATTTTTAAAAAAATAGGCATCTTGAAAAAAAAAATTAGTCTATTCATCCATACCGTGCAATTAACGTGACTTTAAAAAAGGAATCAATGAAATACAATAAATAAGGAGGGAGCAGGAAGAGCGGCGGAGAAGAAAGAAAACAAAAAAATCTAAAACAAGGACGTCGACAGGGGGTGGGAAGTAGGACGATGACAATGTTTTGCGACGGGGGGATGTGGAGAAGCAGTGGGTGATGAAACAATTTGTTACGTTGAAACTACGAAGGGTAGTATGTCTGAAACGCGCACGATAGATCTAATCGTTTCGCTTTGCAAAGTATTCAATAATAGAGTGTATTTACCTTTGATTTGAGTTTGCATTGTTGGTAGGAGAAGCTTTGTATAACGTTGATAATTTTTGTTAGTCGATATTATTGGAGAATTCTCTAGATTTGCTTGTTTGCTGTCGATCGAAGCTTCTTGATAGGTGTGGATATTTGAGAACATTCTTGGACCGAAAAGAATGTTGTATGACGTAAGACAGTGATGACAAATTTATTTGTGATTGGTTATAATTGCGTCATGCTCGATCGTTCCAAAGTGTTCTGGAGAAGAGAAAAACTATTATATTCGATGCTCTGTGTAAAGTGAGAGGAAGAAAAAGTGATTGAATGCAGTTGTTGAGGTACGCTGAATAAAGTATGAAAACTTCATACGACGACTCTGTGCCTTGTTGCTGATTGAACGGGTTGCGTGGATAAACGAATCCGAGTTACACTTTATCAGGACTTCAGCATTGGGGCTGAATCAACTACTGATAGGAAAACACCAACATCAAACGAGTGTAACACAATTAAAGGCATTCGAAAAACAACAACAATTTCACATTCAAAGAAATGATGGGAAAACGAAAATACGAGACCCGGGGAAGGGGGCGGGGAGGAAATAAAATCTCAGTATAGTTAGCATGCACCATCAACAAGATAACAGGTTGTACAAAGGGGAGACAATGTGGTTGACTAGCAGTTTTTTTTTTCTGAATAGATGTGTTACTGTAGGGGGAATGGGGGGTACGAGAAAGTTGGACAGGGGTGGACTTTGTACTGTTAAATGTATGTAAGGAAGGCACACTGACGTTGGGCAGATCCTGGAAGAGTGGCCCGATGAAGAGAATGACGACCAACACCAGCCCAGCGGAGAACAAGCTGGCAAGCTGCAACAGCAACAACCACCTTCTAATACTACACATTTCATTAACATGGAAACTATTCTGTATTTGGAGTTTACTCAAATAATAAGCAAATATTCGTCATCAATATTACAAAGTAAATTAGGACAATAATGTACCACTTACGCCGTTTAAGACTCCAATACTAACGTTGGTTTTTTACAATTATGTTGGTTTTTTTTACAAGTAATTAATAATAACAATAATAATAATAATAATAATAATAATAATAATAATAATGATAATAATAATAATAATAATAATAATAATAATAATAATAATAATAATAATAATAATAATAATAATAATAATAATAATAATAATAATCATAATAATAATAATAATAATAATAATAATAATAATAATAATAATAATAATAATGATAATGATAATATCACGCGCTTTCTCTTCAATCGAATTCAAAGCTCGGCGATCTGAAGAGATGGCTAATACAGAAGTCGTAAGAGAAATCGATTCTCATTGTTAATATCTTAAATTGACTGCATCCAATGCTATTGTTGATGGAAGGCAGGAAACTGGAGCTCCCAGAGAAAACCCTCGGTGTTGTGAAAAGTAGGCCTACCTAAGTCACGTATTTTCGTCTCACGCGGGGTTCAAACCCACGACCCTGGGCATAGGAAAGCAGTTCACTATCCACTGAGCTATCGGGGGTCACACCAGCTCAGTTCCAATGTGAGCAGCACTGTACAGTGCCTCCACATTTTGCTTGCTGCAGGCTATTTATAGCTTGCCTGCACCCTCCCTTCCAGTGAAAGGAAGCATCGGCGAAGCTATTTATAGCTAGCCTGGCTGACCTAACCTCAAAATCTAAAAAGCTTTGGTTGAGTCGCTGTGGGGTCCCCCCTTAACATTTTCTTAACTTTCACTTCAATGGGTGATACCAAACTGACAGCGCCTTCAACATCACCTTGCGCAGCACTGACCTCGCCGAGACTCGGGCTTGTCTCTCCACTATAGACTCTCTGTTACGCTGTGTGCTTCGACATACGCCAGTCGTTATTAGCCCAGCATTAGCAGCAGCAGCATTAGCAGCAGCAAGGAGGCAGAGGAAGAGGGAGATAGAAAAGGAGTTGGGAGGTCAACATTCGAGAATGGACTGGATCAACACCGAAGAGCTGCTGAGGACCGGGAAAGATGGAGTAAGCTGGTTAAACGGTGGTGCCCCAACGACTTTCGAGTTGCGGGATAGGATAGGATATGGTAGGAAGGATTAGCAGCAGTATTTAAGAATGTCTGGATGCTTGAATTAACATAGTCAGTACTGCCCTCTCCTGCCCTCAGCAAAGAGATAACATATTTCCTGACTGTCAAATATAGACCATTGAATCCCCTATACGTTCCTGTGGCCAATCTAGCCACCAAGGACCCACAAGTCTCTAGGTAGGGAGAGTTTGTACGGATAATCTATTTTAGCCGTGACCCACATGCCCACTGCGTAAGTACAGGCGTTCGCTCTTGCACAATACAGGCGTCCCCACAGGCATTTGACCTACCTGCGTGCGACCACCAGCTGAGTCCTGTACAGAACTGCGAGAAACAGAGGCGGCGATAGGGTAGCAGGAGAAGAACGACCCAAACAAGGTCCCAGCGCCGTAACCAATCATCTCCTGTAAAACAACATCACGTCCAGTTATTCAAATTAAAATGCTAATCAGTTTTCACATGCCAATGTTATTTAACAGAATTATAAAACATGCGGTCAAAACAAATGACGCACTTTTATTAATGTTGTCCTCTGCATTTACTTTATTTACACCCTATCCTATCCTATCCCGTAACTCGAAGGTCGTAGGGGCACTACAGATGATCGTTTAACCAGCGTACTCCATCTTTCTCTGTCCTCAGCAACCTTCATGGCTTCGCTCAGTGTCAAGCCAGTCCACTCTCGAATGTTGTCCTCCCACCTCTTTTCCTGTCTCCTTCTTCTCCTGCCTCCTTTCCCTGTGCCTTGCATGATGGTCTTTGCAAGGCCTGATGCTCTGGTGACGTGGCCCTACCATCGAAGTTTCCGTTTATTCACCACTGTGAGCATGTCATAGTGTTGTCCAATGGCTTGTGTGATGCTCTGTCAGACTTCGCTATTTCCATTCAAAAGGCTCTGGAGGTGGTGTCAAGCCTCTGTACCAGCTGTTCAAGTTCTTGTTCCTCTCCAGCCAATCTATCAATGTCATCCGCAAAACGGAGGTTGGAGATTGCTCTACTCCATATGCTGACTGTGATTTCGTGATCTGCAAGGGCATCTGAAATGATGCGCTCTAGGTAGATGTTGAAGAGTGTTGGAGAGCATAGGCAGCTGACATGATGCGCTCTAGGTAGATGTTGAAGAGTGTTGGAGAGAGTATCAATGTTCAAACTATTTGCACATACATATAGGCAATTCTTTGCTGCTGTCTTTTAAAAAAAATGTAATGACCTTGTTGGCGCCAGTGTTGTAGTTTTTCGTATCAACCAATGTATAAAATAAAATAAAAAATGTTCAGTAAAAAAATTACATTATTATACCAAGAAGTATTGTGAACTTGATATATGTCGGTGACCTTGACATTTTAACTGACCTTGCTGGCGTCAATGTCATAGGCAGTCTTTTTGACAAACTTTCAAACGCACTCTAATTAGCACCCACTGTGCATTATACAACAATTAATTTATGTGACCTTCAACTAGATTGTCCTTGGCGACCATGAATTTGTTGCGGTCAATATTAGCATCAGACAGTGAAATGAACTGGCCAACTTTCAGAAGCTTCAATTGCAACGAATTTAAATTGTAAAACAGTTAAATGTCATGGCCTTCAACTAATTTATTTTGTTAACATTGCACTTACTCTGTTGACCTGAATATGATGATGATGAATCCATAAAATAACAATGTCACATTTTCTTATGTAAAAATTGGGACTATAAATAATTTTATTTCTTTCCGATGATGGTGATCATAATGACGATGCTGATGGTGATGATATTGATGATGATGATGATGATGATGATGATGATGACGATGATGATGATGATGATGACGACGACGACGACGACGACGACGGTGCTTTTGTTGCAAAATAAGCATAGTCACATTGGAATAATCTTACACCATCAATAACGACTATCGCTCTATTATTAAATTAATTGTATTGCAGTGACCTTGAACTGACCTTGTTGGCGTCGATGTCGTAGTGATGCTTCTTGGCCATCAGAACGGCCAGGGAGATGGACTGAGCGAAGGCCACCACACCAACCACCACGCACTCGAACCCGTAGCTAGATACGTTGACGAACGTCGGTGCTGACGGCTGTGGCAGGCTGCGAGGCGGTTATACAATGCATTTATTTATTTAATTATTTATTTATTTATTTATTTATTTATTTATTTAGTCGTCCTTATATAGCGCTTTTCCAGCTCAAGAACCGCTCAAGGCGCTGGCCCATACAGGATCTAACCCAAACCGCCCCAAGCGCCCACTCGTCCCAGTTTGACGCCCACTTCACGGGGCGCAATCCTGGGCGACCGGGAATGAGGAGATTGGACCTAGTGCGTATTGGGCGTATTTCTGTTGCCGGTGTACTCACCCCTGTAGGACATCAGGGTCAGGGTCTTTAAAGCCCGTGCGATAGAATGCGTGCGTGCACAGACTAGACCTCGGTTTATACTCTCATCCGAAGGAGTAGGAACGAGGTGTTTCAATTGTTATAATTTTTTTTTTAGAGTTTATTTTTTTAAAATTTATTTATCTTATTTTGTTTTTGTTTACTTCAGCCCGTCAGTGGGATTTGAACTAAAATTATTGCCTGACGTACACCACTGAGCCAGTTGCGCTCTTCGCCATGAGGACAATTCAAGTACCGCAATACCATACGTTACGCGATGCGAAGGGATTACATACCCTGCGAACCGATCCAAAGCAACGCTACGCAATATGAAATAACTAGTGGTTTTGTACCCTGGCAAGCCAGGGTACACAGGTTGCTGTTTAAAATGTAGACAGACAGACAACTGTTGTCTGCGAGTTTCATTTGGACGATTTTGCCTTGGCTTCTAAAAGTATCTTCATTTATTATTTTATTTTTATGTTTTTGGAAAAAAAATAGGGTTGGTGCAAAATGTACAGGGTCGGTCAGGTGACCGTAAACGGACAATTTTTTTTTTCTTTGGCCTAAGCGCTGCACATAGGAATAAAAAAGTACAATGCACATATGAATAAGCTTCATGGGACTGGTCGTTTGAAGGGGTGGGCTTGGTTACATGCATGCACTGAAATTAATCGTAATGTACTGCCAGGGTACAAAGGCATCCTCTCCCTCTAACTTTGGT